>PVJX010015906.1:0-41520 GCA_004027295.1 Dolichotis patagonum | reverse complement strand
GACAGAGAGGTCAAGCATTTTGATGGTGCTCCCATCAAATACCAGGCAACTGCAGGACCAAGTGAATAGGCAGTATTTTCAGGAAAAGCAGGTTTCATGTTCCTGGAAATAGCCTACATGACTGTTACCATCATGACTCACATGTCAAAGACGTTTTCTGCAACAATGCCAGTGGCAAAGTAATAATGTATTACACAACAGTATGACCTCCAAATTTAGTGATTTTTAATTTTTATTATTATTTTTTGAGACAGGGTTTTGCTTAGTAGTTCAGACTGGTCTTGAACTTACTATAGTCCAGGCTGGCCTCAAGCTCGCAGCAGTCCTCCTGCCTCAGCCTCCCAAATGCTAGAATTACAGGCATGCACCACCATACCTGGTTCAAATAAAATTTAAGTTAAAAAGATAAACCAATTTAATATAAATTATTTTAATTATCACAATTAATTTATTAGACTAAATACAAACTGCAGGTTTTGGTAATGTTAGTCTAGGTCACTGATTCTTAAGGAGAAAATTTGTGTGTATGTGTGTATGTGTTTAACCTCAGAGTCAGAAATAAGGATTAATTGAGAAAATTTTGATTAAAAAATACTTTATAAATTGCCAATGATGTACTAACAAAAAGCAAAAAAAAATGACTGCCTTCTAGTATAAAAGAAATTCTTACAAGATTATAACAAATAAAAAAATATTCCTGGTGGGGCAAGAAAAATGTAATCAGTTACTGGATCTTCCTTCTCTGGAGTTTCAGCTTCTTCGATGGCTTATTTCTTCAACAAGCACTGTGGAATGGCCACTGTAAATCCACTAGATGTCTTGATCCTTTTAAAAAAAATTTATTTAGAAAGAAAAAAAACAAACAAAACAGAAAAAAGGGTAGCAACAATACAGAATTCCAAAGGAAAAAAAGAAAAGAACAAAAAAAAAAAAACCACTAAGAAATCACTAGTTGATAAGTTACATACTGTCATCTTGGAAATAGTTGTTCAAGTTACAGAATTAAAGCATACAAAGTAGACATTCAAACAGTGAGACTATTAACAGTTCTACTCAACAATCTAACAAAAACAGTAGTATGGTCATCTATCTTCCACACTTAAACATACATGCAGTTATATCCTTTAGAGCACTTTCTTTTGCTCTCTTTTTTACAGTAACAATTATGCATTTTGGGTTTTATTACTCCTACAATTCTTATTACTTTTTTTTATTTTAAAGAGAATAAAACCAAAGAGGACAGAACAAAGCAGATCAGAACAGAACAACATAAGCAACACACTTTACAATAAGACAACCGGACATTAACAGTAGCTGTCAAAATATCTCCTTCTCTGCTATAGTTGAGCATAGTTTCAGATACAATAATATCAAACATGACACAATAGTATAAAACCATTCAAGAGGATGAAAGAATTACAGGACATTCTGAACCGAATAACTATGATCAATGGCTACTAGAATATCTCATTTTGAATAAAAAGATTTGTTTATACTATCACATATATTAAAATCCCAATAAGGATGTCTTGATCCTTAAGAGATGTTCAGTTGCAGTCCTCCTTTTCTTCTTCTAGGCAACATGCTTCTCTTAGTTAAAGTTAAAGTTAAAGTTAAAGTTAAAGTTAAAGGAGAAAAGGCTTACTTGGCTCACAGTTTGTAGAGGTTTCAGTTCATAGTTGGCTGGCATCATAGTGGAGAAACAGTTCACATCAGACAGAAGGCAGCAAAGAAACAAGCAGCAAGCTACAAGTAACAAGCAGCAACAGCAGCCCTCTTTCTGTCTCTCATATTTTATTCAGACTACCTGGCCTTAGGGCAAGCAGCATTCACACCCTCAATCGTGAACCAATCCCAGCCTCACATCCTTGATCCCAGCAGCACACGCCCTAGCCCCACCTACCTCCAAACCGCCTCAGCTATGGCTGCTGGAGGCCTTGGGGAGACGTCTAGATACAAGCCATAACAATGCTCTACCTTGAAAACTATTGAATTGGGTGGAGCACCTCCAAACGTTTTCCTGACTGCACCTGGCACAGCTGAAACTGGTTGGCATTTTTGAAACTTTCCCAAATATTAACAACCCGCAGGAATAGAGTCAAGTTTTCAATCACAAAATTATAAAATGGAAGAGGAAAAAAGAAAGACAACATGATCTCTTATTCCCATCAAATTTCAGCTTCTAAATGTCTGCCTCTCATACTCCTTGCCCTCAGGTATCTCCACCGTGCCCAAGAAACAAATGTGCTTGGTGGCATTTATGACCCGACACCACATGAAGGAAGCAGTCGCCGTATCTGAGTACCGAGCACGGTAGAAACCACCTAGTATCCAATCCCTGCATTATCAAGGGTATCTTCAGCAAATATTGCTATTGTCATTTTGAAGTTAGTTGGAGCAATTAATGAATGTGGGGACCTTGTGCAGCATTTAGATGTTCTGCCAAGTTTTCTATACTTAGCTTTCAGCCAAATTTGCAAAGGCCAACAGTGAAGGTGGTGGGGAACCCCATCAGGGCAGGACCCATATCTCTGTGCCTCACAGCACACAGTACCCTCAATAAAGGTTATGTTTCATCTCTTGCCAACTCTATCAGGGTATGCAAGGCAGATACTGTTACCCCTTATGCTGATGAGCTAAAGGACGTGCCTAAGAAGTCACAGCATGTTAACTGATGACAGAGCATGAAATTACACCTGTCCTGAAGACCTGACCGCCGCCTCCTTAATTCCCTCCCTCCTTTTCTCTTCCAGTTCCTTATAAGTAAGGAAGTAAAATGCACTCGGCGGCGGTGAAGGCTGTGTTTACAGACCTGGGCTTTGCTCCCTCCCAAAAGCCAAGCTTTTAACTCAGATTAAGAGTAGCCCTGATGTGGTCTGTTTACAGAGTTCCTTTGAGACATCTCTCAGGTAGCTTCGTTGATTTGCGCAGCAACACAGCAAATTGCGAAAACGAAATAAGAGAATAAGAAAACGCAAAGCACGTGGCGCTGGGGTTTCGCCTGTTCTTGGCCTGTCTCCCGACCCGTAGCCCCGCCCTGTTACGACAGCTTCGGCGAGTCGCCTATAAAATCCCGGCTCTGAGCGTCTCGCCACCACAGTCGCTTCCTGTTTTCGGCGCAGCTGTTGGTGGTGAGACTGCAGTGGCCGCGAAGATGGCGTCTACCAGCCGGTCAGTAAGTCAGGCCGAGTCGGGCAAGCTGAGCGGCGGACGGAGAGCGCCGGGAGTTTCTCGGCTTTCTCTCGGGGGGCTGGATGGGCCACAGCCCCCAGAGGTTTGGGGACAGGTGGCGGGGCTGGCCGGCCGGGACAAAGACAGCTCCGGACGGCAGGACTGGCAGGGGCGTTCTAGGGATACTGAGCTGTCGGCGTCACCGCCTCAGCGACCTAGATCGTCTTTTCCAGCCTCTACCTTGTGTAGGTCTCTCTGACCTTAGCGCCTGGACTCGCGTTGTTGGGAATATTTGCTGTCTCTTTTATTTCCATTATATATTTATCTGCGCGTGTTTTTTCATCTGAGGTCCATGCAGTCCGAGGGTCTGTGATTCCTACTTTCCGAGGAGGGGGAAACGGATATTTCCAGGTCCCTGTCTAGCTGACAGGTAGAAAGTTGGGAACGTCAGCAGTAGGAAGCCGGATGGAAACTGATTACCATCCCAGCGGCCCCGCGAAGTGGAAGCGTGGGCGCATCCCAGAGATGATTAGTTTCCTGCTGAAGGATTTTTCAACAGATATCGTTGTTTGCGTGCACTTGAAGAAAACCTTTCCTGCAGAAAATTGTGTCTTGCGAAGTCACTCAGTGTAGTTTCAGCTGTTACAAACCCATGTTAGAAACGTATGCCGCGCCTTCAGAGACAGCTTTTAATTGTCACTACCACTAGGAGGTAGATAAAAGTATTTTTGCATATCAATAGACAGAGTCAGGCCAGTGTTGACTTTTCTAAGATTAGTGATATGACGTCTAATATACCTGACCCTGTCACCACAGTTGGCCTGTAGTTAACTTAAAATGTTGAGAATAAAATTAAGCTTTGCACTTTTCTGAAAGACAGCTCCTGCGCAATTTTTCTGAGCCTATTGTCTGAAATGATAAATTTCACCAGTGAAAGCCATTGTTCAAAATAGCAAGATAAAAGTCCACGTACCCTGTGATAACTGGCAAGACTTACTATATTATGGTTTAAAAAGGGAGTGGGAAGCAGCGTTAGCTAATGTCTTGTTTGGAAATACAAAGCCAATGACACCCTTGTTTACTGGTTCTGATTCTGTGATTGAATGCTCGTTCAATCTGGGTGTGGTGTCTGTCAGGTAAGGCTTCCTTGTATATAAATGGGAAATTTCACCTTCCCCAGTTACCTAAATATGATTTAAATTCTCTTGTGGTAATAGAGCTGAGAGGTGCATATTTAGACACAGCTTTTATACACGTTAGAACAGAAACTTTGTTTTTAAAATGTTACAGTATTTATATAGTACACATAGTAAAGACTTTCTGTATCCAAAGAAAATCATTTTCTGAGCATAACCTTTAAAATTGAGTTAGTGCCTATTTTGCAGATTTTAGTCACAACTAATGGTAATAAATGTACTGTTTCTAGTGTCACTAGTATTACTGGATACATAGTAGACAATAAATTAGCAATAAAGTGACAATAAAATGAGGTTTGGGATTATCTAGCACCTTGGTGGCCTAAACTGTTTTAATGTCATTGGTGGTATTTACTCCTTCCCTGTTGGTTCTCTTCTTTACGCCATCACGCTATTCTTGATTTGTGGGTAATCTGAGTAAAGTTTTTAAAACTTAACTACTTCACAGTGATTTCATTTTATTTTGGATGGAGAACGTATACAAAAGCAAGAGTACAAAAGACTATACAATTAAAAAGTCTCACTTTCCCTAGCTGCCATCTAATCCTCCCAAAGCAGCCAGACTTACCAGTTTTTTGGTGTTTTCCCAGTGATTATGGTTTAGTAAACATGCAGAGTTTTAACGTCTTTCTCTCTCAAAAGTAGTCTTAATGGAAACCCTGCTTGCTGCCGTAATCTTTCCTTTTGTGATGTTAGTGCACATTTTAAATAATAGGGTTCAGTTATAAAGTGAACACATGCACATAGCTGCCACCTAGGTTAAAAAAAAAACACTAACTATGACACTAGCAAAGTCTCCTTTATGTCCCCAGTCATTACTGCTTCCCAGAAAAAAACCACATTCTGACTTGTGACACCATAGGTTTTGTTTTGCACACTTTGAAGTTTAATAAACGGCATATGTATTCCACTGTCTAGTTTCCTGGGCCTGTTTAGAGATTCATCTATGTTACTGGATGTAACTAGTTCATACTTTTTCAGTGTTAGAACCTATATTTTATTCTTAGCATGACTGGGGTATGTTCCCATATCATTACACTGTAAGGTTTTTCTTTTTACTTTCTTACAGTGATAAAGTATTAGTCCTTTGCATACTGTGTTCCATATATTTTTTGTTTTACTCATTTATAATTACTCTTATTTTGCTAGCATTTTCATTTATTTCAAGTTTGGCATAGTTTATGCCTTCTGCTTAATTTTATTAAACATTTTTTTAACAAAAGTTCTTGGGAAAAGTATAAATCTAAAGCGTTCCCTACCTATCTTCCCAGTGAGAAGACCCAAGACATGTTCTGGTTAACTTAATTTGAAAGCTAGCCAGGCATGGTGGCACACACCTGTAATCCCAGCACTTAGGAGGCGGAGGCAGGAGGATCATTTCAAGTTCCAGACCAGCCTGGGCTACAAAGTGAGCCCAAGGCCAGCCTGAACTGTATAATGAGACCCTGTCTCAAAAAGACAATAATAATAATGATAATGATAATAAAATAAGTTTGAAGGCAATGGATGATTTTCAGTTGTCTAGTTCACCTTCTGATTGATTGTTAACATTCTAAGTTTTATTTGCTAGCGTGAGAAATTTAAAGTTTTTTTTTTAGGTGTATGTTTGATGGCCACAGTATAATCACTTACTGTGTTACCAACTTTTTTTATACATTATTTTGTTCGATTTTTGAAATGGGGTCTTCTGTGTATGTAGTTCAGTCGGGCCTTAAACTGACTATATAGCTTAGGCTGGCCTTGAACTGTGGCAGTCCTCCTTCGTCATCGTCCAGAGTAAGTGCTGAGATTACAGTGTGTACCATTTCACCTGGCTTTATTACTTCATTTTTTTAAAAAGGCCTAATTTTCAGTGGTATCAGACATCTGTGATTATGAGATCATACCTCCCAGAAGTAATGATTAAATTTATATTAATGTCTTTATTACATTTTGGGGTTTTGTGGGTTTTTTTGGTTTTTTGGTGGTAATGGGGGGTTGAACCTGTGCTAGGCAAGTGTTCCACCACTGAGCTACAACCCCAGTCAACCCCTTCCCCCAGAAGACTTTTGTTACATCTTTGTTGTAAGGTTATAAAATTTTTTTTTCATTTAGTACGGATGCTCTTCCAAGAGTCACATGTCCAAACCATCCAGATGCAATTTTAGTGGAGGACTACAGAGCCGGTGATATGATCTGTCCTGAATGTGGGCTGGTTGTAGGTAAGTAGCTATTATGGCTTTAATTGAAATCACTGTTTAGGTTACTTAATATATTTTCCAAACTGTCTTTTAATGACTACATTTTGACTTTCTACCCCTAAAAGTTGTTTTGTTTGTTTGTTTGGTACTGAGGATAGAACTCACAACCTTGGCACTTGCCAGGCAGGCACTTGTGCTGCTGAGCTAAACCCCTGGCCCTCTACTCATACAAGTGATTCATATAAAGCAAAAATATTAAGAGACATAAATGATAGTAACTTCAGAGAGGCCATATTTTATTGTATATCCTGTGTATATTTAATTATATGGGTCAGAGTGGATTAAAAAAAAAGAAAAGGCCAATAGTAACTTGCTGAGTACTTAGTCTTAAATAAAACTAAGGGAGTTGTGAAGGGAGTGACTTTAATGCATATTAAATAATGAATAAACTAATCCCACTTTTGAGGGTTTTGTATACTTTGGAAAGTGGATCAACTGATGTATTTCAAAGCTCTAGCTATACCAGTCCTCATCCAGTAGCTAGTTTAGATACGCAGAAGAAATTTAGAAGAGCTAGCCCATTTGGAAATCATTTTTCCGGTGGGGCTACAACCAGCATCTGACAAAGAAGTAACATAGAGCAATTTGTTGGTTTGGGATTTCATTTTGTTTTTCTGATGCTGAGTATTGAACCCAGGTTCCTCTATCCAATAGACAAGCACTCTACCACTGAGCTTGGTCCCCAGTCCTTAACAGTTTGGGTTATAGGGAAATGAAAATGCCAGTAGGATTCTGGGCAGTATAACAAGAACACTGACAGTGATGTACTGTGTAATTGTCCTCCTCAAAGAATATCTGTGTCATCTAAGAAGGTGGCTTACCTCCAACTCATAGTAGAAATTTTAAAGCATGCAGAGTTGACAATAGGAATTGAGACTCGTTTGCAATTTTATTCTACTTAGTAAATAATACTAACAGCTAACATATTTACTCTATACTAGCTACTTTTTTAAATAAATGACTTATATATTCACTCAATTTATTCTTACAACAAATCTGTGAAGTACTAACATCTTCATTTTATAGATGAGGAAACTGAAGTAGCTAGTCTTCCAGTCTGGCTACATTATCTAAGTGGGAATCAAATTTCTATCCTTCATTGCCTTTTAGTGAAATCATAATGAAATGATTTCAATTTGCAATTAGCACACTATGAGCCAGTACCTCTTTTTACATGGTGTCTTAGTTACTTTTTATTCGTTGCTGAGACAAAATACCTGATGCCCAAATTTGGGAAAGGAAAAGTTTATTTCTTACAGTTTTTGGAGGTTTCAGTCCATACTCATTTGGCTCCAAGGCAGAGTGGCATGGCGGGCCACAGTTCATGGTGGCTGCAAACAGCAAGCGGAAACCTGCAAGAGAGAGACACCCCTTCTTCCTGCCATTACATCACATCCTGGCTCCACCCCTAGGAGGGTGTAGCACTGACACCACCAATCCAAGCACTAGACAATGAACCAATCACAAATGCATAATGCAAATACATGAGGCCTGGGGACCACCAACATAAACCATGACACATGGCTTCTGTTCCAAAATGGCTTTTACTTTTTGTTTGGAGACTGGCCTTGAACTTGCAACAGCCCTCCTCCCTCAGCCTCCCGAGTGCTGGCATAGGATTGTGGCACCCACGCAGTTTACATTTTTTTAAATGGTTGGAGCAAATCAAAAGAGTACTACAGTACTTTGGACTGGTATGACACACACGCCTGTAATCCCAGCATTGGGGAGGTTGCTGCAAGAGGACCGCCATAGTTTGAGGTCAGTCTAGGCTACTTAATTCAAGGCCAGCCTGAGCTACATTGTGAGACTCCATCTCAAAAAGCAAAAAAGAAACTACTTTGGGACACAGGAAAATAATATCGTATACAGATTTCCATATCCATAGTTTTACACTTGATCTTAGCCAAAAGGCCGAGAAGCGATAATAATTAAGTTTTTTATTTTTTAATTGGTACTAGGGATCGAACTCATGACTGTGCGCTTGCAAGGCAGGTGCTTATGCTGCTGAGCTAAATCCCCAGCTTCCATATCCATAGTTTTAATGGAACATGTTTGCATCTCAGCAGCAACTTAGTAGTTGTTACAGAAACTGTATATGTGGTGGTGTCTCACCTCACTCAGCATGCTCCAAACAGCAGTGATTGGCTATAACTCCACAGTATTTTGAGTGCCACACATGTTGCCATGCTGGAACGTGTTATATATTTTTATTACCATGCAAACCCATCGTATTAAGACAAGAGAAGTCAATTTTATTTTCTTTTTTGTTTGTTTTGGGATTTAGTTTTTTGAGACAGCATCTTGCTTTGTAGTCTAGGCTGGCCTTGAGCTCACTGTGTAGCCCAGACTGGCCTCAGGTGCTTGAACTCAGCTAACATTACTGGTGTACACCACCATGTCCAGCTCCAAGAAAAGTCAGCTTTGAATGTCATGCTTTTAAGGGACAGTAAATTATTTTGGTATTGAACTAGCTCTGTATTGTGTTTATTATGAAATGGTATCATAGCTCTATAGTTGTGCTAAAAGACTGCAATATACAGACATTACCATGGTAAATGTCCCAATATCCCTAATTCAGGAAAAAATGTAAAGTTGGCTATTTAATTACAGCAGAATTTCTTCAGAAGAATAAAAGGCTGCAACCAAGGAGGGCTGGATAATTTACTTGTAGGTCATGCAAAAAAAAAAACCCCTTACTAACGATGAGTTAATTAGTTTGTGTTTGCAGCTGTTGAAGAAATATGTCCAGAGAAAATAAATTTATTTAAGACTATTAGCTTCTCAGCAAAAATAGTTGCTTGAAGAACTAACATTCAGAGCCTCAGTAGCCTATTAAAAATCAGGACAAATTATTTTAAGTATATTTCTTCGTTCATGGTGACTATATAGATGTTACTGATACTGCTTAGTTTATTCAAGTAACTGTGAGTTTGAAGTGACAGAATTAACCTCTCTGAGTTGTGCACATGAAGCTATTATAGGAGAAAGTATGTTCAAAGAAGTTATGAAAATACTAACACATTACAGCCTGGAGTGGAATCTGCTAAGATGTATTTTAATTGACGGGGGTGGTAAAAATATGTGTGGGGCAAAAGACTTGGACAAATCTACAAAGATTATGAAAATGTAAGGTCCCTAAATTAAATAGAATGGTTATTTTTCAGGTATTTTGTAGGTTTTAATTTGTTGTGTACTGTGTGTACTGTTAAAACAGTAGTATGGATAATGAACTCTTGTGGACTTAGTTATCAGTTCTGTGACTTTTATAGTAGAAATAGAAACTGAAATTTTGGGGACTTAACAGTGGTAAAGTTCTGCTGCTATTTGTTTCAGCTTAGGTCCAAGGCTTAGATCTTCTGAATCATACTGTCTTCTATTGAACACAGAATGGTCTTGGAAATTAGTTTTTACTGCAGACTTACTAGTATTTGTCAATTAATATTGCATTGATGAGTTCTACTTAGAACTGCAAGGAAAAACTGCTTATCAGTGAAATATACACATACAGTCAATTTGATAGCAGCTATTGAAATTTAAATCATATGTCAAACTGGTTATGTGTATTCTATATACTTCCAGAGCTATCAGAAATTAAAACAAGATCTGCAGCTGGGCGTGGTGACCCATGCCAATAATCCCAGTTCTCGGGAGGCTGAGGAAGGAGGATTGTTGTGAGTTTGAGACCAGCCTGGGCTACAAAGTGAGCTCAAGGCCAGCCTGAACTGCATAATGAGACCCTGTCTCAAAAATACAAAAAACAAAAACTTCATTACCACACAGATTTGAAGTTGATGTATTTCTAAGTTTGAGCTATATTTTTAAGGGTATTTGTCAGACCTGAGTACAAGTGCAAAGGAAGTCTTTGTGCTTCAAAATATATTTACTGCCTGTGTGTTTAAGAAGCTTCCTTCTGATGATGAAAATGATGAATCAGCAATATAACAACATGGTAAAAGGAAATTCTGTATCAGAAGAATATAATAAAGTCCTTCAAATGCCTTCCAGGAAATAAATATGCTCAACTAAAATTAGGTGGTTGATATCGCTATTTGGCTGTACTTGACAGGTGAACATTTGAATTGATTTTGATAACTGGAAATACTAATTTGAACTCCAGTTAAGTGATGCATTACATTATCACCAGTACTGTGCTGGAATTATAGATGTGCACCATTGTGCCTGGTAACCCTCTCAAAATAAAAAGTGCTAAGAGTGTAGCTTAGTGGAGGAACACTTGCCTTGCATGTGTGAGGACCTGATTTCAGTTCTTAGTATCACACACACACACACACACACACACACACACACACACACACCTCTTAAAGGGAATTATATTTTGTTGTATTTCTTATTAGTGTGGAATACTATTATCAGAATAATACCATTTCTAGCTAAAACTAGTAGGTTAAATTTTAAAGTATGGATTTTTAAGATGTAATTCCATTAAATTTCATTTCTATAATTGTACCATTTGTGCAATTGATTCTTCTAAGATAATTATCACTGACAATTAAAAATAGGCATCAGGCTATATGAGATTAAATGTTATATGATGTCTTATAGTGAAGAATCCAATGTATGACCAAACAAGGGTATATAGAAAAATCTGCTAAAAAAAGTGCTTTGTTTTTTCCCTTCAGCAGTAGGGATTGAACCCAGGACCGTCACACAGATCTGTATCCTCAGCCCTTTTTATTTGTTTTTTATTTTGCAACAAAGTCTTGCTAAGTTGCCCAGGCTGTCCTCAAACAGGATCCTCCTACCTCAGCCCTGTGGAGTCCTGAGATGATAGGTATGAACCATCTCTCCCAGCTGCAAAATTCTGTTTGAATATCACCACACATATTAAGTTGACAGTGTATTAATTGAAGTGACACTGCATGTGCCTGTATATACCTAGACACACGTATGTATGGTCATAAATCCATGATAAAGTCAGCTCGTACTCTGTATGAGGTTTGTTTTGTTTTGTTTTGTTTTTGTACCAGAGATCAAACTCATGATCCTGTGATTGCCAGGCAGTTGCTTACACCACTGGGCTAAATCCTCAGCTCCCTCTGTATGTGACTGAATTTGTCTTATGTCACTGGTTTAAAGGTTTGTGCTCTTAAGCTGGGCATGGTAGTGCATGCTTGTTATCCCAGCACTTGGGAGGCTGAAGCAGAAGAATCACTGTGAGTTCAAAGCCAGCCTGGGCTACATAGTTCAAGATCAACCTGAACCACATAATGAAATCCTGCCTCAAAACCAAAAACTTAAAAAAAAAAAAAAAAAAAGGTATGTGCTCTTTGTTGCTGACTCAGTTCAGCAGTATACCTGTTATGCTCAGGAGACGGAAGAAATCATGCTGGGCAAATCTGCAGCCCACTAAGGGTGTAACACTTGTGGCTTTTTTCGTATTTGAGAGGTTGATGATTCTAAGAATTTGAATCCAGTTATCATCCTGTGTTTTCTTGTAACTGATCTTAGTGTACCTGGTTTTGATTGTCCTTGCCATAAAATTTTACGTTATCTGAAACTTTGATTATATTTATTGAAGAATCCATTGTTACTGAGTGAGCATTTTGAATACCCTTCAGTTAAGTCACCAGAAAACTTCAGAAATCAAAACTTTTAGAATTGTTTTTGGATAACACTGTACTTCATTAATTTGAGCTTGAAAATTACAGTTTGTCATCACCAAATCCCCTGTCAAACTCGAGGCTAGACTGTGCAGCTTTCATTTTCACAGCCACATTTGACTGCTTTTAACCGAGTCAGAAACTAGGAACACCCACTACTAGCAACTTTTTAAATGAAAATAATTCCTAATGCAAAATGATACTTAGGTAGACTGCCTTTTTCCAGCCTCTAGTAACACTTTTTTCTGTTCAAACTTTTACTTAATCTCTCTTTTTTTTTGAGACAGGGTCTTGCTGAGTAGTCCAGGCTGGCCTCAAACTCATGGCAGTCTTCTGGCTCAGCCTCATGAGTGCTGGGATTACAGGCATGTGCCACCACATCTAGATTTTACTCAGTCCTGAGGCTCACTACCCAGTCTCAAAACCAGTGCCATGTGATTTTATTTTTCTTAAAGCAACACCACACTTTGGGAACCAGTTTTTGTTTCAGCTACAGTTATATAACACCATCCCAAAATTTATAGTCGTCAACCATTCTATTTTGCTAATGATTTTATTGCTTAGTAATTTGGGAAGGATTTGCCTACACAGTCAGCATGGGCTGCATCTGGAGGGTCTACTACCTTAGAAGTGTGGTGTGGAGAAGTATATGATAAAAGAATTTGCCAAGATCAGAGTAAGAAAAGACAATAGCTCTTTCAAATCAGAGTACACTGTCAAGGATGCAGAGGTGAGTTTCCAGAGAAGAATTGTACTTTCGGGGTAAGAGATTTGGTTCTTTACAGGGTTTGTGGATGTGAAGAAGGCTGTAGGCAGCCAATCTCAGAAATGCTTTTTCTGGGTCTCCTGGTTCCTACTGTATTTATTG
This sequence comes from Dolichotis patagonum, assembly GCA_004027295.1. Taxonomy (NCBI): domain Eukaryota; kingdom Metazoa; phylum Chordata; class Mammalia; order Rodentia; family Caviidae; genus Dolichotis; species Dolichotis patagonum. The sequence continues at coordinate 28,421 of PVJX010015906.1, read as the reverse complement.
TAAATAAAGTTGTGCATTAAAGTTCTACAACCAGGCTTGGTGATGCACACCAACTCCAGTAACTCCAGTACTCTGACCTACATACCAAGGCCCTGTCTCAAAGAAAACAAGCAGAAAGTTGCCAACCGACAAGACTATTTAGTCCCATCTCACAGAAGCCCCTTCTGATTTTAAGTAAGAGTATTTACGTACATTAACTCTTTCAGAGATGAGTTATGGCTCACTGGGAGGAGTGAATAAGCTTACGTCGGTGGCTTTCTATCTCATGTGCTTCTGGATGGTGTTGTGGACTGTCTTAGGGCTGCCCAGTTCGTGCCAAGCAACGGCGTTTCAGTGAAGGACCTCTGTATCCTGGAGAGGGTTTTAATCTGTGGTCAGCAGCAGGTAACGCAACGTTCAGTGGGTTTTTCTCTTGCATTTCTGTTACTTCTGTGTCCCTTGGTCTCCACACATGTCATCCTCCAGGGCTTCTCTGTCATTTCAGAATAGTTTGTGTCATGATTGATTCCCAAGAGAAATACTGCAAGTGTGTTTGAGAGCATTCAGAACTGGACCAGGATCACTTTGGTATTCAGCTGCTCAGCGCAGTCATAGGACTGGATGAAATGGAGGAGCAGGCTCCACCTCAAAATGAGAGGGATACATCTTGTTGCAGATCATATCAATGAGAGGTTCGCAGCTACTCTCAGAAAATGCAGTTTGCCCCACAGCACTGCTGTGTTACTTGATGTTTTCCCCCAGAATTTAAACAGCTGTGTATGTTTGATTTCTCCTGTGACTTTCTCCCAATTTTTTGTGGCTTTTAAAATGCTTTCTTAATAATGATCCAACATGTAATAGTTACCTAATTTCCTTTTTTATTTGAATCCCAAAATTTTTATTTTAAAAATAAAGTGTTATGATTTGGCTTTGTTTTTGTTTTTGTTTTTTTAAGACAGAATCTCACTATGTAGTTCAGACAGTCTTTAACACTTTCTCAATGGGGACATAATTCTTGTATCTCCTTGCTGGGTAACTCTGATTTAATTTGATTAGTATAAAGACTGATAAAGGTAATTAGATTCATTTGTACCACCATTGGTACAGGCAGCCCAAACTAACAGTCAAGTAGTGATTCTCCTGCTTCAGCCTCCAGAGCTCTGAGATTATAGGTGTGTCCCTGTGCCCAGCAGGATTTGGCTTTAGCTGTCTCATTTTTCTAGTCTGTACTGGTACTGACTTTAAACAGGGTCAATTGGAAAGAAAGCTTTATTTCTACCGCACAATTACTAGTTCTTTTTATTTTTGAGACAGGGTCTTGCTATGTAGTGAAAGCTGACCTCGACTTCACAGTGATCCTCCTGCCTCAGCTTCCCGAGTGTTGGGATTACAGGTGTGTGCTACCATGCCTGGCAAAATTTTGGTTCTAATAGCACCATCCTGTGGGTTTTTCCTTCACCAGATGGTAATAGTGTGATTGTGTCATTTTATATTTGGGCAGTAGGTGGCAGCATAATCATATTTAGATCATCTCATAAATTTGATCTTGTATCTTGCTTAAACATTGATTTATAATCAAGTGTTAGGTTCATAAGCTGCTGTAGTGGCTGTTGAAACATGAAATTGAAGTTGGGGTGTTGGCTCAGTGATGGTGTGTGTGCAAGGCCCTCAGACTCTTGAGTACTGTCAAAAAAATAAATTGTATTGTCATGAATTTTATTAATTAGGATTTCACAGTGAAGAGTTGCTTCAAAATAGAAGCATCATCCTAGTTAATGCCATTTTTTTGTGTACCATTTAAATTCTTTCATTATTCTTGAAAGCAATGTAAAGAAAATACTGGAAGATGGGTTGATTTAAAAACAAACACGCCGCTGGGGATTTAGCTCAGTGGCTTATGCCTGCCTGGCGAGCATGAGGTCGTGAGTTCAATCCCCGGTACCAAAAAAAAAAAAAAAAAAAAAATGAAAACAAACATGCCAGTTGACCTCTCCTTCCTAAATTTCTCAGGATTGTTTATACCTGTGAATTTGGAACATGAGTTTATGTGCATTAAGAGTCAGCTCAGAATGTGTTTAAGAGGACTCTGGAATTGCAGTGCAGCTCATGCATTAGTAACACATTAAGGAACTCAAATCTCTTAATTTTATAATTTACCACATTCTTTGAGACCATCTGTATCTCTCTACATTGATCTCATTTTTGTATTTTCTGTCTCTGTACCTAGACTGCTGGCTCCTCTACGTCATGTCTTACGTGTCCCCTTGATCCTGGTATCAGTAGGAGACAGTGACTCCCAATTCTAGGCCAGTGATTGTGAACCTTTTACAGCATTCAGTGGTAATAAACAGCCCGCTGTGACACTAGTGCCATAGATTTGCCACCACTGCTCTATAGGTTTTACAAGTTAATGAGCTGTGTAACCATAGTCAAGTAACATAATTTCTTGAAACTTAACTTTATTCATCTATAAAAGAATTTTCCCTTTCTTGCCCAAAAAAGGCCAGGTACCATATATCTCAGAATTAAGAGTCAAATGAAACAATATGTAAAATACATGTGTCATTTTAATATGGCTTTCCACTGATACATATTTTCAGAACATGAATGTTCCTATTTTTTAAACTTGTTTTAAGAGAAGGTAAAGGCTGGGGAATGGTGGCCCACGCCTATATTCTCAGCACTGTGGCAGGCAGACAGGAGGATTACAAGTTTGAGCCTAGCCTAGGCAACTTGACAAGACCTAGTCTCAAAATAAAAATAAATGTATGTAGTTGAGTACAGAAGTCCTGAGTTTCCTCCCTCTGCCTGCTCAAACAAAAGAGAATTCTGAGTCTGAGATGCCATTCGACTCAGCATGTTGCTCTGGTCTATCATATTTAATGTTCTAATTGTATAATTTTAAAGGTTACTGTGTTACTATCTTTAAGTTAACATTACCAATGTTTCCTAAAAGGGAGAAGCTGGGTTTGGTGTACCATGGCTAAGTTACTGTTTAAAGGAAGGCCTATTTATATTCTCAGATTTTAGCTTTGGTGTCTCTTACAGTTATTCAGATTACAGCCTTCCTATCTAATTTAGAAATTTTAAATTGGGTGAAAATTTCTCTTATGCATCAGGACAATGCTTGTTTTACTAGATTTTTTATTGTTGTTTGCTTGTTTTGTGTTGGTTTTTTAGACAGGATCTTGCTGGGTAGTTTACACTGGCCTTGAACTCATTGTGCAGCCCAGGTCCCCTCAGATTTATAGCAGACCTCCTGCCTCAGCCTCTGGAGTGCTGGAATTAGAGAAATGTGCCACCATACCCAGCTTGAGTAATACACTGCTTTTTGAGATAATTTCCATTTTACAGAAGGAGAAACTGAGGCTCAGAGTGCTTAGGTAATTAGCTCAAGATTTCAAATATTGGTGGTACTTGGGTGGGAATAGATTTTCTATCTAGTAAGTGACAGCAGTGTAAATCTAGGTCTGTAGGACCTAAGCCTTTGGGTCTTTTTAGCTTATGTCTGTGTAAGTACTGTGCTGGCCACTGAGAGGGTTGGAAAGATGAGCTGTTAAAAGCAAGCCCTAGGACCGGGAATTTAGCTCAGTGGCTTAAGCACCTGCCTGGCAAGCACGAGGTCGTGAGTCCGATCCCCGGTGCCCGAAAAAAAAAAAAAGAAGAAGCAAGCTCTAGTAGTGGTAACAGATGTAGTACAACCTTCCAAGAATGGTGAAAACAAAAGGAAATGATGACCTTCTGAGGAAGTCACTGTTGAATTTACAGTGAAGCACAATCGTTTAAGAATTCACAAGGGTTTGTGGAGGGAAAATCATTTCAAGTAGAGAGAAAAACCTGCCAAAGGATGGAGGCCTGAAAAGCATCAGTATGTGAATGACTGAGTTTACTGTGGCAGAGATTAGGTGGCCCACTAGAGCCTCCTGCTCAGCATAGATGCTGCTGTGGACCTTCTGCATCAGAGAGAAGTGTTCTGACACTTAGGAATGGAACTCAGAGTGTGTTTCCCACTAAAAAGTGTTTTCCAAATGGTAATTACAGTGTCAACCGGTACAGTTTTCTTTGTTCTTTTGAAGTGTCTAGATATCAAGTATCTGTTGATCAACATTCTGTCCAAAGGTGTCTTTAATGCAGTTTTTGATAAGAACGTGTATGAACCCTGAACTAAAAGTCAGGATTATTTGAAATGTAATGAGGAGTGGTTGAAAGATTGACGATAGTAGAAACTATAGAGATGCACTTCTTTTTTTCTTTCTTTTTTCTTTTGTTGTTGTTTTTTAGTTTTGGGTTTTTTGTTTGTTTGGTTTTGGTTTTTTTGCACCGAGGGTTTGAATATAAGACCTCAACCACTTGCCAGGCAGGCACTTGTGCCACTGAGCTATATTCCCGGCCAGAGATGCATTTCATTTTCAGCCATCAGACTTACCAGTACAGGGTGTTGGCTTAAAAACTTTGCCAAAGCACTTTCTCCTTTTAATAATACATTGTGATTCTTGAATTTTAGATTTAACGCATTTTGAAAACAGTATAGTTTTAAACTAAGTGGGTTTTCACTAGTTGTGGCCATACACACCTATAATCCCAGCATTCGGGAGGCTGAAGTGGGAGGATTTGTGAGTTCAAGGCTAGCCTGTACTACATAATGAGACCTTGTCTCAAAAACTAACTAAATGAATTTTAGGTAAATCTAGCCTGTGAAAACAAGTAATTTAGAGATACTGTTCTACAACTTTTTGGGAGTTCTCTACTACAAGGGTGTGCCAAAATACTTAAGATCAGTTTCCAGGAAGGTGTCACAATTGAAATTCTGGGCAGTTCCCTTACACATTAAAATAAGAAACAGAAACAAAAATAGTCAAACTCTAGGTCAGGCTAGAAAAATCACACCCTAATATTTGATGCTGACTGTGTGTGGGGTGTTGCCGTTTTCTCTTGCACTATTAAGATTGCTAGTTTAAGCCATTCTGAATTGTAATATTGTCTTATAAAATGCTTTTGGCTGAATTAATGGTTTTGTAGCTGGCATGGTAAGGAGGTTCAATGTCAGCTTTTCTTTGCATACTGTTTCCTGTGTAAGGCACAATACATGATTTTGTTGGGCATTCTTTGTCATCCACCACCCCACCCCATCATTCCATGTAGAGGAGGCTGCTGATTGCTCCTTACTATGCGCACTCTTCTGTTAGTGGTAGACTCTCTGAGATTTAACAGCATGTGACTGCCCAGCTGTTTCACAGCTTCCCTGTATGTAAGTGTAGCCATGACTAAATTCTAGTCAGGGTGTTATAAGTAAAAACGGGAAGTTGGTTTGGTGACACACACCTGTAATCCCTGTGTGGTGAGAGGCCGAGACAAGAGGAGTCCAGCCTTGACAAGTTAGTGATGTAGTGAGACTCTGTGAGACCCTGTCTCAAAAGGTTACAGAAGGGCTGAGGATGTAGCTTAGTGCCAAAATGGGGGGGGGGTGCTCTTAGAAGAGGTATTTCCTCCCTTTTTCTCCTTCCTAGTAGCCAGAATTCTGGTAGACATAATAAAGGGAATTATCGGTAGCCATGTTACACAACAAAATGCAAGCCATGATAAAGATGCCATATCAAAAAGATAGGAACCTGAGTCACACTGGCCTAGAACAATTACGTGTAGGCTACCATGAGAAAATTCTCAGATTGCTATTACTTGCCTTTGATGCTAGCCATCCTACCTATAGCATTTCTAAGAAACTTCTGAAATTACGTTGGCAGTTTGTTTGTATTGGCTCATCTGTTACCTGCCGGGTGTGCTGGTACCCAGAGGGACGGTGGGTGCAGTGCCAGTGGATGGGAGGATTTTTGAGAGGTCTTTTTTTTTTTTTTTTTTTTTTTTTTGTACAGGGGATCGAACTCACGACCACGTGAGCGGCAAAGCAGGCGCTTATGCCGCTGAGCTAAATCCCTGGCCCCTATGGGAGGATTGTTGAACATTGCTACCTACTGAACTTGGGCTATGGTACAAACTGCAGTGATCCTGTGGATTTAGCAAGAAATTCCACCCTAGCGTAGTTTAAGTACTCAGAAAAAGCTTTAGAAATTGTTTATGTACTTACTTACTTACTTTTCGTGACACTGGAAATGAACCCAGAGTACATCCCCAGCCCTTTCATTATTTTTGAAACTGGATCTTGCTACGTTGCCCAGGTTTGGCTCAAACCTTCCATAGTCCTGCTTCAGCCTCCCAGAATGCTGGGATCACAGGTGTGCACCACCATGCCGGGCTGAAATAATTTATGTGGTCAGTGAACTAGAGTCCACAATGTGTCCATCTTTCTGTCTGTCTGTCTACTTGTCTACCTACCTTCCTTCCTTCCCTTCCTCTTGTCTTTCCCTTTCTTTCCCTTTCCCCTTCTCTCCCCCTCCTTTCTTTTTTTCTGTTTGTTTCTGTTTTTGAGACAAGTCTCTGTTGCCAAGGCTGGCCTCAAACTCATAATCCTACTTTAGCCTCCTGAGTAGCTAGGATTACATTTGTGTGCCTCCACTGCTAGTTCCACAGTGTTTGTTAACTGTGATCAATAAGAAGACAGCATAAGGAGACCCAGCACAATAACATAATTAGCAGATTTATCCTATAATACCAAGTCAAAAAACATACAAAAAACTTCAGACACATTCACAGTATATAGGAAGCATGATCCTTATGTGAGTGGTTGGACCCAAGGGTTGACAATTTTTCAGATTTTGGAATATTTGGTATTTACTGAAAACCCTAGATTTTGGAACATTTTGAACTTTTCAATAAGAAATGATCAACTTGTTTGTTCTTGAACATGCAGATGACTAAGGTTATATTAAAGGTACAGTAGGATAAGAATTTTACATCTCAGGATTGCAAATTAGAACTCCTACAGCATTGGAAAATACATCCTTTCAACATTTTTAACATTTTATGAATAAAAATACTTGCAAACAACCACTAAAGAGGTTACTTTCAAAACTTATCATATTGGCGTATTTGTATGAAAAGATGTCATAAAATGTTCTTTTTTTTATGAGTTTATACATTGATCTCCAAAAATACGGTTCGAATTCTGCTTTCTAATTGTCATGTGGAACACTGATGATTATTAACTGATAGTTTGGGGTCTCTTCCTGTGGCCTACATGTCCATTTGTATGTCCCTGCCCCCTTTAAACATGACCCCTTGACTACCTCTGGCCAGTGGCATGTGATTGAAATGTTAATGTCACTGTTGGTTGGGAACCTAAATCAGTACATAATCCACCACATCCTGCCCCACTGCTGTGATATCTCAGGTGGTAACATTCCATCACCTTGAGTCACAGTGGCTCAGAGAGCCCCAGGTGTCCATCTGTAAATGTCCATTATGAACAAGAAATAGAATGTTAGGTAACAAAACTTGAAATTATTTGCTTTTCTACCATAATGTGTCCTAATGCAGAAATACTAGAAGAATATTAACATGGAAATAACTATGGTCACTTTTATAATATAAGACAGTATGTAAGGAACACTATGGTCTGGAAAGATAACAGACATTTAGCAAGCTTAACACTTGAGAACTGGAGTTTAATAAACAGTTATTTCAGTTTACCTGTTACTTCTATGCATGATGTTGACATGTTTCTGTCTACAGTCAAGAACATTATTTTGAAAGTTCTCATCAGTACTTTAGAAATGAAAATTAAACATTGGAAAGGGAGATTGTTTTTGTCATTGGTAAGGTTCTGTAATCTAGAATATACAAATCATATTTTTAAAAGTTAAGTATTAAAAAGTGGCTAAGAAGATTTGTTGTTTATTTTCGGAATTCTGGGGATGAAACCTAGGGCTGTCCCTGTGCCAGGCAGGTGCTGTACCACTGAGCCATACCCAAGCCCCAAAGTAGCTAAATAAAAGCATGTAAAACAGCAGCTATTAGGGTAGCAAATGAGGTCCTTTCTTCTTTCCCTGTGTCTGCTTGGCTAGCTGGCTGACTTTTCTTTTTTTCTTGCTTTCTTTCTTTCTTTCTGGCTGGCTTGCTTGCTTGCTTTCCTGTCTCGTGTTTTTGTTTTTGTTTTTGTTTTGAGACCGGTCTCACGACATAGCTTATGCTACCCTCAAACTCATGGAAATCTCCTGCCTCAGCTGCACAAGTTCTAGGATTACAGGCACCCCCACAGCCTGGTGCCTGGTGAAATTTTTAACAGAAGAAAAAAATCTAGATTTGATGTTAAAAGTTACATATATAATTTGGTGTACTGACTTTACCAGTATATATACTGAAAAGTTACATGTATATGTTGAAATCTGAAAGAAGACCTTGAGGAAAGAATATTTCCTTGTCCAGGAAGGTTGATTTAAAATGTTTTATTGTTTCCAAAGTAGTATACGGGCTTGGTGTAGTTTAATTGGAAATCAACAGTATGTTGAGACTAAATGTAATATACCAAAGTAGGGCTGGACATGTAACTCAGCAGCACAGCGCCTGTCTGGCAAGCTCAGGGTCCTGATTTTGGTTCTCAGAGCTCCCCCACCCAATAAAATACACTGAGGTATCATTCCATACTAGAGATACACAGTTTTTAGATTTAGAGTTTGAATTTTGGCAGCACATACTACTGGTGTGAATCCAGCTAAATCAAGATATTAGACTGTTCCCTTTCCTCAGAGGTTCCCATTTGCCTCTTTCCAGTCACTTTCACGAAACCCAATCTGAACTACATTTGAATGAAACTGTAATGTCTTTGGGGCACTAAGTTGGATTTCCAAAATGCACTTATATTACTGCATATATCCATAGTAGATTTGCTGAGAGATGTTTCTTTAGTAACTTTCTCTGGTGATGACTACGGGTTGTTAACCAATTTTAATTTACTGTGAATATTGCAGCTTTGGACATTCTTTTTTAAGTTTTATTTTGTTTTGTTTTTGGTGTTTTTGGCTTCAAACATTCTTACATGAGATCTTCATATGTAAATACAAAGAGTGGAATTGCCAGTTTCTCAGATAAGTCCTAAAGTGATTGAACTACTTTAAACTGGTAGGGGTGTTTTTGATAGTTATTCTCAATTTCTTTAAATAGCTGAAGTTTACAGTCTCTGAATATGTAGGGAAAATGTCATAGACAGTACTTAATGGGTTGAGAATTAAACATATGTGTAGTATCTAAATACACATATTGTATATGATTACTTTTGTGGATGAGAACTTGATTAAAAATTCTGTAGACCTTGCACTGTAGATGGAGGAATGATATTTATGGTACTGTTATTTGAACTATTATAAATCCTATTACATAGACTTTCTAGCTTGTATTAATTATACAAAACTCAGCATGTAGCATAGAAGAGAACCAATAAAAGTTGGCATGTGTGTAGAATATTTAAGGGTATGTGAGGTATTGTGTGTGTGTGTGTGCGCACGCGCACACACTAATTGGCAGGACTCTTCCTATCAAAGCGTGATTATAAAATGGCTAGAAATTATGTCCAAACGTGATGGCTGTCTTGTATCATTTATCCCTGAGAAGATTCTCTTTTGTAGCGTTTTTCCACAGCAGCTTTTAAAAATACTTCATTTAGATTTCTTTAAATGAAAATCCTTTATGTATTCAAGTTTTTTTCTGAATAGGCCTGCTCTGTTTCTCATTGCTCATGCACATAGTCTGCTGGCCTCATTGTAGTTTGGGTGTGCTATTTGAGTTATTTTGGAAATGTTATTCCTTATAAATGCTGTTTTGGGCAGTTAAATATAAAAAGGGGGAATGGTTCTTAGTACAAACCACAGATTCTTGAATGAGTCATTTAGATCATTCCCATGTATGTGGAAAAATTACATCACTACCCTGTGCTGGGTTTTCTATTTATATTCTACTAGACTAGCTTATTATTTTTAAATCTATTTGGTCTTTTTTAAAGGTAGTATGAAACAAGCTTTGTAAGAAACTGTAAGGTACTTTGAGGCCAAAGGGAAAAAACACTCTGAAATGACCTATCTTTTCTTAAAGCTTTATCTTTAATCTTACAGGGAGACTTAAAAGATGTGAGTGTACTTACCTTTCCATTTATTCTCTTAATGCATTCATTTATGTTCCTTGAAAATACAGCAAGTTAATGACATTTGGATATTTTGAAATTAGTAACTCTAGATTTGAAGACCTCAGTAATTTTTGTCTAGTACATGTTAGTGTTTTTATTTTTCTAAATGGGAAAGGTTTGCTTCTCTCCCTGTGAAAACATAAATACATAGGAATACCATTGTGTTACCGTTTGCAAGGAAAACAATTTAATACAGGACACATAATTTATAGAATTATTTGATAGTCACCCAAAGAGTCAAATACAAAAGAGTACAGGAAATCTATCCACACACTAAAGACCCAAAGAATCCAGCTGAGGGCCTGGATCCCATAGCAATGTCTTGCATGAGTCCAGTTGAAGACCTAGAGCCCATGACAGTGCCCTCCATGAGTCCCAGCTAGAGGCCTAGCGCCCACAATAATGTTTCATGCCAGTCTGTTTCACAGATCTGTGCTGGGAAGGCCCAAAGGTCAGTGGTGAAAGCTAGAAAGTCTGTGCCAGCAGGCTGAGGAATCTGTAGTGACGCTCAGAGTGAGGACAAGCGCTCCCCCCAGAAGTACCACAGTCATCCTCAGTGACAAGGTTCTGAGCTCTTCCAATGGTGAGAACAGTGGAGTTTATATCAGGAAAGCCAGTGCAATGAGCTCCCCAGAACCAACAGCGCCTGCTTCTTCCGCTCCAGTTCTCCTTTTTATGTTGTCAGTAACTGTCCTCAGGTGGGCCTTTCGCTCACCATGCTGATTCAGTTCAGCGGGTGTTACACACTGACCACCAGTTGTCGTTCCACCACAACCCATGGTATCGTTTTAACAAGTGCATGCCTCTTCAGTGTGGCTTCCTGGAGAGGGGCTTGTGGAATACAATAATAAGGCTTCTGTGCACAGTGATAGATTTTATGATGCTTTTAGGTAAGTTTTTAAAATCTAATTTATATAATTAGAATTGCTTCCCCAGTTTAATGATGTTTGTTATTTATGACAAGAAAACAGAAATCTGTGACAGTCACATCTGCTTAACCATTTTCTCCTGACTTTGGGCTACTGTGCAGGGACTGCCCTCTGACCACTCTCTCTGCTTCTGCTTTCCCTGGCTGCTGTCCCTGCCTACAGGATGTTAAGTGAGGCACTCCCTAGTCGCAGGCCCATTGTGATATGGACTATGACAGTCCAGGGGTCATCTGGTTACTCCTGGGTGATTTGGCAGTTCAAAGGAAATGCAATTTTTCCAAACCTTCAGGGTTGAATCAGTCTGTTGTGCATTTACTTGCTTTAAATCTATCACTTATTAGATTATGATCACTATATTATTCATGAGAATTTTAACTAATGTGCTACGTAAAGTAATTTAAAATATTTAGCATGATCTTCATGAGATCCTCCTGTTTGTTCCCTCTATTCTCTTTTGTTGTCCTACCAGTAAGTACCTGCAGCAGAGCACTTACTTTTTTTTTTTCCAAATTGTTTCATTCAAGGATAAAAATAGTTGGACACTTTTAAAACCTATTATGCTGATTAAAGTTTTATTCCTCTCCTGAATCACCTCCAACAAGAAAAAAAAGAACATTCAAAATATCTGCCAGATTTATTTCAAATCAGTAAATAGTTCATATTGAGCGCTTACTTAGAACTGCTCTTTAAGCATTTTACATGCACTGTATATGTGTACTAGCTTATTTAATTTTAAGTCTTTCAAATACAGTTATTGGAGCAGTTCAAAGCTGAGGAAGTAAAAGTATAAAAATGAATTTGTCCACTGCTGAGAGCATGTGGCAGATACCTTTTGTCAGTATTTTGGCTTCTTTTAATTGCTGCAGTAAATGATCTCTGTCATTCCCATCCCTTTCGTGCTTGTCGTTGTATATATGCAAAGATTGAAAGTGGTATGGTTTCTGCTTTCGCCACTCTCACAATTTTGTTGAAAGAACCAAGGTTTTGCAAATGCATCGTAGAGCAGACTTCGGAATCAGCTGTGCCTTTCAGTTCCAGTTGTGTTATGTTAGGCTAACATGTCTCATTTATAAAGTCACCATCAAAGTGGCACCTGGCTTTATAAGGCTGTGAGGTTAAATGAGAACAAGTACAAAGGGCGCAGTGACTACCATGCATCAGTGTTCAGTGTTACCTCTTGTCTACTCTGAAAGTATTACCAGACATTCAGCTGTTTCCCCAAGTAGTAATCAATCAGATTTACTCATGTCTGGTGTTTGAGCATGACATGAATGCTCTGCTGCTTTGCCTAAAAAGAAAAGTTTGTCTATCTGGCTTTTCACTAAATTGTAGGTGTGAGGTTTATTCTGTATCCATTATTTAGCCAAAAATGCTTTTCATCAGATAGTTACTTCGAAACATAAACCTAGGCATATTTTCTGCAAGCATTCTCCATGAAAACATGGTCATGCCAGTATCATGCTGAAGTGTTTTTTGTTTTCACTGAATGTCACAAATTTTGTACAAAATTTGATTCTAAAGCATTATTTTATTGCTTTATTTTTGTATGAATAGGTTCATTCTGCTATTTTTACAAATGCATTTTCTTCTAAGAATTAGAATGTGAAGAATTAAGGCTCTGCTTTCAGGGATCATTTCTATAGTATGTTATTAGAATGTGAAGAATATGAAGAATTAAAATTTGTAAAGAATATTGAATGAGCACAGAAATGCTTCAGGACAATGCCTGGGGCATAGGATTTAAGCTACAGGCTGGGTCCTCTTCAGGTTTTCTAAATAAAAGGGCTGATTTGAGTATTACATAGTGTTGCGTTCTGGCTTATCATGACTAGATGATTTAGTATGTGCTTATATTTATTTCATAGGTGACCGAGTTATTGATGTGGGATCTGAATGGAGAACTTTCAGCAATGACAAAGCAACAAAAGATCCATCTCGGGTTGGAGATGCTCAGAATCCTCTTCTGAGTAATGGAGATTTGTCTACTATGATTGGCAAGGTAATACATCCATTCAGCAGACAGTCCCAAGTGCAGACCTAGTTTAGGATCCTTGTGAAAGAACCAGTCACCACCCCAGTGGGGAGTCTTGGTCTGAGAATAAGACTTGCTGGTAACATTGCCAGTGGGGCCGCTCTTACATTTCTTCTGTCTTAGAGGTGAACATCAATTCATAGTCTTTCATATCACTTAGTCCTTTTTTCTTTCAGAAACTAAAAAATTTAAGTTTGATGTGTTTTTTATAACCTAATATTGAATATTAAGAATGTCTTTTTTCCCTCTACACCGTATACTTCGTAGAAATGTTGAGAGTTTCATGACTTTGTAGGTAAGGTGTTTGTAACATAACATGTAGTGGAAAAGCATGTGCTGTTAATGGCAGCTTTTATTAATATATAAGGCAATAGCATAACTTTCCTAGCTACCTAGCTCACTCTTCTGCTTTTCTTTTTTTCAGTATTGGGAGTTGATCCCAGACCCTTGCACTGAACTATATCCCCAGCCCTTTTTCATTTTGAGACAGGATTCCACACAGTTGCCCAGCTGGCCTCAAACTTGTGATCCTCCTGCCTCAGCCTCCAGAGTAGTAGGCATTTTACAAGTGTGTGCCACTGTACCTGGCCTACCTGGCTCTTTTTTGCTTTATTACATGAATTGAAATCAGTGGTGATAGTATTCTGAAGGACTAATCAAGGAAGTGTATGATACTTTAGAACTTTAGTAATGTATATAGAAACCTGTTACTATGAACATAAGGAAAAAAAGATTATTTTTTTCATGTCTGCTTGATAAATTGCATATCAAATCTGAAAAATGAGGTATAGGCTAAGTTTCAAGGGGTACAGACTGTATGCAGAAATATCTTTAGGTCACATCTGCATTTGCTTTAAGCCTTACAGGACTTCTGGACTGTAGTGTCATGAATCTTATGCCTGGTGCACTGTCTCAACATCTAGTAGCACTTGTCCTCTCTCATCAGTCCTTTCAGTATTTTCTTCACTAGTCTTTTGAATTTAAACGTTAGGATCATTTTGTTTTGTTCTTTAAAAAGTTTGGAGGCCGGGGATTTAGCTCAGTGGCCTAAGTGCCTGCCTGGCAAGCGAGAGCTTGTGAGTTTGACCCCTGGTACCAAAAAAAAACCAACAACAACTGTGGTCAAAGATAAGTAAAAATTAAAAGTTTAGTTATGTTATTTTTACCAGAACTTTGGTTAGATTTGCAAATGAATGTAGAAAAAATTGACTTTTTTCGATGCATTGTGCCACCCAATGTTCTGGTGTACCTTACCATTTTCTTAGATCTTATACAGCCCTCTAAGGTATGTTTTGAAGTTTTCTTTATAAACATATTTCTTAAGTTTATCCCTGGATTTTTTTTCTTTTTCTTTTTTGTTTTTTGGTGTTGCTGTTGTAATTGCAGTATTTTCCTTCATTGTCTTCTAAACTGGATAATCGTGTATACGAAGGCCTTTGATTTCTGTTAGTCTTCAGCTTGTCACTTTAATGAATTTTTATTATTTATTATAACACTTCTAGTGGTTTTCTTGAGTATCCTAGGTATGTACAGGTATTACTTGCGCAGTTTATCACTTCCTTTCTAATTTTGTACTTACAAATTTTTTCTCTTGCTGAAGAATATTGATTATAGTTTCTAGTACAGTTTCAAATGGTAGTTGTGAGCCAGGCATGGTGGCTCATGCCTGTAATCCCAGCACTCGGGAGGCTGAGGCAGGAGGATCATTGCGAGTTCGAGACCAGCCTGGGCTACAAAGTGAGCTCAAGGCCAGCCTGAACTGAAAAAGACAAAAAAAAAAAAAAAAAAAAAAGGTAGTTGTAAGAAGTACCTTTGTCTTACATGTGACTTTGATAATAGTACTTTCTCTTTTTCCCTTAATTGTAGTGTTGGCTTTGGGCATGGAAGGTTTATTTTTCGAATATAAAAAGATACCTATCTCTTAGTATTTTGTGTGTGTATGTGTGTGTGTGTGTGTCTGTGTTTTGTACTGGAGACTAAACGCAGCAGGGTACTGAGCTGTATCCCTACCCCATTTTTATTTTGAGAAAAGGTCTTGCTAACTTGTCTAGACTGGCCTCAAACTTTGAATCCTCTTGCCTCAACTTTCTGGGATTATAGATGTGTGCCACAGCACCCAGCTGTCTGTGACCTTCTCTCCAAAATGAATTTTGAGTTTCATTTGCTTGTCTTTTTGGTACCTTCAGAAATCATATTTTCTTCCTAGATCTATTTCTATGATCTTTTATATTATTAGATTCTCTAAGAGATACCTTGCACTATGAAGAAGTTTCCACTAGGAAATGATTTTTTTTTTTTTTTTTTGAGACAAGGTCTCACTGTGCAGTTCAGACACTACGTCGTCCATGCTGATCTTGTACTCATGACGATCCTCCTGCCTCAGCCTTCCAAGTGCTGGAATTACAGGCATGTGTCACCATACCCAACTAGCTAACTTTTTAATATGTTGCTGTATTGTTTGTATCATATTTATAAATAAAATTAGACTATTACCCTTTCCTCGAACAATTGTTTAGAATTACATATTCCTTAGTATTTGCTTTAAAAATCTCTTTAAAAGATCTGAACCTGGTACTCTTTCTACTTGAAAAGTTAGGCCAGGATGTGCAGTGCAGACCTTTTGGGCATATGGAATCAGATTATATATTTTCTTTTTTTTTTCTTTGCAAATGAAATATTTATTCAGAAAACTCAAACATGCAAGAGTCAGTCTCATTCAACCTAAGACCATTCCCTTCTTCCCCACCCCAACTCAGTGAGTTGCACATGCTACTCCACCTGTGGACAGTACAAGGGTCCTTCTTCCTAGAACACCCTGACAAAGACTGTCTTAGAAGGCACAAGATGGCACAACTGTCATCCTGCCCACAGTGTGCATACCCGGTGAGTGATGTCTAATAGTGTTCCTTGACAGAAGTTACTCTCAGAACTTCTGTTTCAGGCCTCTGTTTCTAAAGCCTTTCTCCACATTCCGTGCACTAAAAAGGCTTATCAGGGTCACAGTGAGACAGACCTTGAGTCAAAGGCTGTTTCACATTCATCACATGGAACGCATTTTGGCAGTGTGACTTTCCATTGGTAAAGTAGTTGCAGATGTGGCTAAAGGCTTTCCCACATTTGAAGCATTCAGGACTTCTTCAGTGTGAACTTCCTGGTGTTGAGTGAGATTAAAATGTTGATTAAAGGATTTCCCACAA
This sequence comes from Dolichotis patagonum, assembly GCA_004027295.1. NCBI lineage: Eukaryota > Metazoa > Chordata > Mammalia > Rodentia > Caviidae > Dolichotis > Dolichotis patagonum. The sequence goes on along the minus strand of PVJX010015906.1, from coordinate 12,215 downwards.
TCATTGCACTCATAGGGCATTTCTCCAGTGTGAATCCTCCAGTGTTTAGCAAGGCGAGAGCTGTGAGGAAAACATTTCTCACATTCCCAGAACTCATAAGGTTTTGCTCAGTGTGAACTCTGTGATGTTTCACAAGGCTGGAATTTTCACCAAATTCACTAAAGAACCTCTCATATTCATTGCACTTAAAAGGCTTTTCTCCAATGTGTACTTCGCGGTGTTGCACACAGCTAAAACTTCCCACATTCGCTGCTCTCGTGAGGCCTTTCTCCAGTGTGAGTTCACCAGTGATTCCTAAGGCTGGATTTGTGGCTATAGAGTTTCCCACATTCACTGCACTTAGAAAGTCTTTCTCCACTGTGAACTCTGATGTTTCATAAGGCTGGAGTTGAAGCTAAAGAATATCCCACATTCACTGCTCTCATAAGGCCTTACTCCTGCACGGATTCGGTGATGCTGGGTGAGTGTGGAATTGGGTCTGCGTGGGAAAGCTGTTCTCCGGTGTGAACTCCTCCGTGTTGGGTGAGATCAGCATTTCAGCTAAAGGATTTTCCACATGCACTGTGCTCCTAAGGCCTTTCTCCAGTGTGAACTATGTAATGTGCAAAAAAGGTTAGATTTATGGCTAATTTCCCACATTCACTGCATTATAAGGCTTTTGTCCATTGTGCAGCTTCTCGTGCTGTACAAGTGAATACCTCTGACCACCCTCCCACCTTCACTGCCCTTGTAGTGTCTTTTTCTAGTGTGCAAGACCCCTGCACTCTCAGTGCCCTGGGAGGCTGCCCTCCACAGTGAGCCTCCTGGTGCTTAAGAAGACACAAGATTCTCGGGAAGTCCTGCCCACCCTCCTTGCTTTGTAAAGCTTTCACAACGGGTGCATTCTGCAGTCCTCTTCTCTTTTAAGGGATTTTTCTCCACAGCACAGCTTCTAGTGTTGAAGGCCTACTTGGGACACTTTTTTAATAACAGTACTCTGTTCAGAAGGTGCCTCCCCTCCACCACTCCACACCACGAACCTGAACCACAGAAAGAAACGATGATGAAGTGTGTGTAGACTCTGGTGTGAGGTAGCACATTCACCGTGTGTGTCAGGCACCCCCACTAGTGAGTCCCTGGGATGTCCAGCAGAATGAGGGTGCCAGGTCTGGGCAGCTCACGGGTTGGGGGGCCTCATCAGTAGTTAGGACACAGGATGGAGAGGCACAGGGAGGAATTGCAGGGTCGTCACAGTGCTCCTCCATAAATGGCTTTCCATAGGAGCTCAGCTGCTTTTGGAATGTCTTGGGTCATGGCTTCCTGCCCAGGCATGAAGAGCTCTTCCGCGAACTCTGCTTGAGTAATTTCATGGATTCTAGAAGATGCAAGTCCCAGAGAAACCATTAGCAAAAAGTTCTCCAGCATCGCACTGTAGAAAAGGAGCCTCTGGCCTTCATCAAGCAGGCTTCACTCTTCGGGTCACTCCATGGCAGGCTGTCTCTGCACGTGGGACTCGCTGCCTTCCACACCGCACTCTGGACACGGCTGGCTCTGGGCTCCCTCCTCTTGCCATTCCCACCCTCACCTCCTTGGTGCGGGACCCACTCCCCTCAGACTGATGGACCCACCTGGACTATGAAAAGCCACACCCCAGACGACTCCCAGATTATATATTTTCATATAAATTATTCATTTAAATGTTACAAAAAATTTTGCAGTGATATGAAACTTTGTCTTACAGGGTACAGGAGCTGCAAGTTTTGATGAGTTTGGCAATTCTAAGTACCAGAATCGAAGAACAATGAGTAGTTCTGATCGAGCAATGATGAATGCCTTTAAGGAAATAACTACCATGGCAGACAGAATCAACCTCCCTCGAAATATAGTTGTAAGTTCCGTGCACCCCCTTTAAGCCATTCTTACACTGACTTAACATAATTTAATGAACACATGAAATTTTGATATTTCAGCTCATTAAATGGCCTAGAGTTAATTAAGCTTAGTTTCTCTGCTTTGAAGGATCGAACAAATAATTTATTCAAGCAAGTGTATGAACAGAAGAGTCTGAAGGGAAGAGCTAATGATGCCATAGCTTCCGCTTGTCTTTATATTGCCTGTCGACAAGAAGGGGTTCCTAGGACATTTAAAGGTAAGTTTTTAGTTGCATAAAGTAACAGACCAAAGTCAGGCAGCTTTGATGCTTAGAAGCTAAGTTGTGTCTTCATTGTTACACAGCAGTCCACCTGAATATCACTTGCAGTTACATGTTTATTTTATTCTTTAACAAAATTTATACCATGATCTTGCTATCTCCCTGTAAGCTCTTTCCTAATGTAGTTATTTTAGGCTAAACCATTGCATTCTTTGCTAGTAAGATCTTCTGACTGACTGTACTTTGTCAGCATCCTTATCGTAAGCTACAGTAGGGCTTTTGTAGAAAGTCTACAATGTATGCATGAAAACAGCTTCCAGAGGGCCAAAGAATTTAGCTCAGTGGCACAAGTGCCTGCCAGGCAAGAGCAAGGTCATGAGTTCAATCCCCAGTACCAAAAAAAAAAAAAAAACCTGAGAAAAACAGCTTCCGTCGCGAGTGCAGGTCTCTGTAAGCAAGGGAGGTGAGCACCACAGGAAGCATCGGTGAAGCTTTTTCTGGAGGTGTAGCATTTCTGTTCATACTTAAGGTAGAGGCTTGAGATAACTGGTGTTTCTCACTGCGTGAATTCATGATGGTCTCTGCACATTGTGGTCACAGTACTTTGACTTTCACTGGCAAAACATTGTTAGCTAAAGAGTGTAGTAAATCTACCTGCCTTTTTGTGGGGAAGGAGACAGTGCTGTAGTTCAGACTGACCTTGGGTTCATTATGTAGCCCAGGCTGGCCTCAAACTCACAGGGATCCTCCTGCCTCTGCCTCCTGACTACTGGGATTACAGGCATGTGCTGTTATGACTGGCAGTAACCCTTCATTCAACCATTGAATATGGTATTTGTTTTTTATAAGATATTATGTCAAAGTGAAGAAGCAGTGGCTTTTCTTATCATCTTTTGTGTTGCTGCAGCCAAAAACAGGCTTTTCCTGAATTTATTCTTAACGTGTTTAACGTTAAGTGTTTAGAATAACAGAGTGACAAACTTTCTCTGATTTGGTTGTGGCCTGTAACAAGGATTGCGTGTTCATGGCATCACGTAGCTGAGAGGTATTCTTAGCTTGAGTAGTTTCTGTTACCTACTGGATACACTCACACCAAAGAAAGTTTTGAATAGCTGAAGAGACTTATTTGTATAAATTGAAACTATAGAGAAGTTAATATTTTGAAAGACTGAAACTTAAATTTAACTTTACAATGTAGTGAACATTTAAATGAAGAAATTTTAGATGAGCTTTATGGAAACTATCACTGAGAAGATCGCGGTTCCATCTTTAAGGCGTGATTTAAATTTTTGCAAGTAGAATATTTTATAATCAGAGATAATTGATTTTATAATGAAGTGTATAACTTACATAGATTTTAAAATGTTTTTTCTTTTAGAAATATGTGCTGTATCGCGCATTTCTAAGAAAGAAATTGGCCGATGTTTTAAACTTATACTGAAAGCTTTAGAAACCAGTGTGGACTTGATTACTACTGGGGACTTCATGTCCAGGTTCTGCTCCAACCTCTGTCTCCCGAAGCAAGTGCAGATGGCCGCGACGCACATAGCCCGCAAGGCTGTGGAGCTGGACCTGGTTCCTGGGAGAAGCCCGATCTCCGTGGCGGCGGCGGCTATCTACATGGCGTCGCAGGCATCGGCTGAGAAGAGGACCCAGAAAGGTGAGGCTGGTCCCCAGGAAGGACGGCAGCAGAGCTGTGCCGGCTCCGTGCCGGACACATCAGCGCTGTGACAGAAGCAGGTCAGGACCTGGAGCCCGTAATTAAAACGCCGCTCCTCGGGCAAAACTTGTAGGAAAGTAGAGCATTTTGCTCGTAAGAGGTTGGTGAGTAATGCTGCTTGGAGGCATGGCCTCATGTCCAAGGTTTTTTCATGTTTAGAGTCATCCCCTCATTGCTGATCATTTGAAATAGTTCCCCCCCCAACACACACACACACACACACACACACACACACACACACGTTTTAAATCTTAAAGCAGGAAGTGCTGGTGCTTTCTTTCTCAGTGGGGTGTGGTACTCCGCAAGCAGCATACCGAATTGTGGATGTGTGTTTTGCTTTCTTGGGTTTTTTGTTGTTGTCAGTACATGTTTGCAATACATAATGACTGCATCTGCTGGGGAGAGTTGGTTCATGGACACTGTCCGTGACCAGTACTGTATTGATTATAGACTTGCTGCTTTAAGGTAGTACGTACTACATTATCAATATTTTTACTGACTTTATCTCCTGTGTTCCACCTTTTAGCTTGTATTTTCTTTCCTTTTATTTTTCTTGGTTGGTTGGTTGGTTGGTTGATTTTTTTTGAGACAGCGCATCGGTATGTAGTTCAGGCTGGCCTTGAGCTCACTGTGTAGCCCAGGATAGCCTGGAACTATGAGCAGTCTTCCTGCATCAGCCTCCCCAGTGGTGGGATTACAGGCATATACCACCACACTGGCTTTCAGTTTGTACTTTCATTATCAGTTTTGAAAGCATTTTTCAGTTGTTTGTTTGTTTTGCTGTTGGGTACTAAAGAGCAAATAGAAGGGGAAAACACGGTTGTTAATATTTGGGTTTTTGTCTTTTAGAAATTGGAGATATTGCTGGTGTTGCTGACGTTACAATCAGACAGTCCTACAGACTTATATATCCTCGTGCCCCAGATCTCTTCCCGTCAGACTTCAAATTTGACACCCCGGTGGATAAACTGCCGCAGCTGTAAGCTCAGGCAGCAGAGGCAGACTCTTACGCACTCGGAACTTTGTCTACTGTACATAGCCTGCCCACAGTGCTGGCTCGGGCCTCTCGGGGAGAGCAGACATGGTACGCGTGTAGGCCTAAATGTTACTGCTTGGCATTCTGTATGTATATACTAGTGAAACATATTTAATGATTTACATTTCTTACTGAATTTGCTTTCTTTTGTAGCAATCTAGGAAACTGTATTTTGGAAAATATTTGAAATTATGTAAAATTCTTGAATAAAACATTTTCAAAACTTAATTTTTTGTTACAATTACATATTATATGTAATTTATAATATATAATTTTAAATAATGTATATCATTGCAGCTAATGTTGCAGATAGAGGTCCTTGTTTTCCATTATTTTTCTTTTACATATATAGAGAGAGGTTTTAAAATGTTAATAAAGTTGTGCAAATAACAAAATGTTTTGAGAATGATTGTTAACATCTGTGACATTTGGTTTGTAGTTTGAAAGGCTATGTGTAGCTGTGAGTGGTGGCACACACCTGTGACCCCAGCACTTGGGAGGCTGAGGTAGGAGGCTGGTGGCGAGTTCGAGGCCAGCGTGGCTACCGGATGAGTTCAGCAGGAACTGCGTCGTGAAACCCTGTCTCCAAAAACCAAACAGCGTGTTTACACGAGGTTTATTTAGTACAGAAATTAAGTAGGAAGTGCCAGCCACAGTGGCACACTCCTGCAGTCATGACTGTTTGGGAGACTGAGGCAGAAGGATCACAAGTTGAGTCCGTGACTCTGTCTGAAAATAAAAAATGAAAGGGCTTAGGCTCAGTCCTCATCACAAGAAGTGTTAAGCTGGACCTTGAGAGACCTGGGCTTAAGAGATAGATGCTCAACTGCATTTTTTCAGTGAGTGTTTCTGTGAGTCTTTTTTTGGTGGTGAGGAGATAAGGTCTCACTGTGTAGTTCAGGCTGCCCTGAACTTACTGTGTAGCCGAGGCTGGTCTCTAACTCCTGGTGATCCTCCTGCCTCAGCCTCCTAGTGCTGAGATTACAGGCCTACACCACCACGCCCAACTCTCAAAGAATTTATTGAGCACAGATGATTATGCTGGTAAGAAAACAGCAGCAGATCATATTTCAGTTTGGGGTATTGGTGTTTCATGTTATAAAATCTGTAATTCCTTTTTATTATGGATATTTACAGTGGAGGTTACTGAGCCCGGGAAGTGTCAGGAGGAGCATTTTAAACAGCACTTCTGTATGGTTGTGGTACAGCAGGAACCTTGCACATCGCTCTTAGGGAAACATGGATTAGGTGACAGGACCAGCATGACTGCTCTGTCACACTGGATGGGTTACACGCCGAGCGTCGGTTTCCTGTAGCCGCAGCCTGTGGTTCTCCCCACGTTCACGCTGGCAGTGGCCGGGGGCAGAGCCTGGCCTGTAGACAGGCTCAGGCTTCACCTCTGTTTTGCTGACTCTGGAAGCAGGGTGAGCCCTGGGCTCTGAGGACGGTGTTCCCTCTGGCAGAACAGCTGCTCACAGGGGCCCTTCTCAGACCTGAGAGAGATCTGCTAGTACCTCCCAGGGCCGCAAGCCTAGTGACAAGCCCGCCGCCAGCAGGCAGGGCGAGTCCCAGAGCAGACCTTGGAAGCTGGGATCCGCACCATCTTGCCTCCCTTCCCCCACGGGGCCCACATCCCTGTTTAATGAGCAGCGCTAAGATCCTTGGCCGCTCCCAGCCCCATCCCAACTACCAACTCCCGGTTCGGTGGCGGTGAAAAGCAGCAGGCACAGCTCAGTCTGACTGAGAAGCGTTAACTTCGGCAGCTGCCAGTGGTCAGTGCATTCACAGTGTAGGAACCTTGTAAAATAAAGCATGAGCCACAAACAACAATCGTTCTGACTTTTGTCAACTGCTTTGTTGTGCATTTTCTTAAAGAGTGAATTCAGAGGCCAGGCATGGCGGTGCATACCTGTAATACCAGCACTCTGGGAGGCTGAGGCAGGAGGATTCCTGTGAGTTCAAGGCCAGCCTGGACCACAAAATAAGCTCAAGGCCAGCCCAAACTGCCTAGTGAAACCTTGTCTCAGAAAAAAAAAGTGTAGCAATTCAGCTTTTTATACTTTTCCTTGTTAAAATTTGTGTTTTATTAGATAACTAGAAAAATGCAGATAAATGAAAATAAAAAGCTGCTTCCACTGCAGTGTGTCTACATCTTGGTCCATGTTTTGTTTTCTCTTCATTTATAAAACTCAGGTCAGGAAAACTGATTTTGAAGATTAATGTAGGGCCAGAGGTATGTTTTCATATGTGTACGTGTGTGTATATATCTTTTAATTTGCACTTTAGTGGTACAAAGATTGAGTTCAAAGCCTCTGTTCTGAACACATCCCTAGCTATTCATTCATTCATTCATTCATTCATTCATTTATTTAGAGGTAGAGTCTCACTTTGCTAAGTTACAGAACCTGTGACCCTCCTGCCTCAGCCTTCCAGAGTACTGGGATTACAAATGTGTACTACCATGCCCAGCTGAGAAGTTTATATTGGAGGTAATTACTCAAATGAAAGGATTTAGAATGCTATGTTTTCTAAAATCTAAACTATCCATAGGATTAAATCAACTTTTCAGTATAGACATTAAGAAAACAGTCAGCTGGAGGATAGCCTAGTGGTATAGCGCTTGACTAGTACGTGTGAGGCCTTTGAGAAAATCTGCAGTGATGCGTGTACACATGCGTGTTCCCTACATGTGTACTGTTGATTCACAACTGCTTTATTGTGAAAAACTTACTAAGAAATTCAGAGAATTACAAGTGAAAGGAATCAGTGAAAGCAGTGTACTCGAAGCTGGTGGTTGAATGTGGCTTTAGCTCTGAAGTAGGAAAAACTATCCTAACATCTCATGAAGAGAGAATCACACTTAAAATTTGGAGGCAGCTGCTTTTGGGGCCCGCATTGTAGCAAGGCGGCAGTGGTGGTGAGGTTAGCAAGACTTGCAGTGAGGAGGAGGCGGTCCTATTCTGTGCAAGCCAGCGTTTTAGAATGTCACTTAGAGACAGTGTCTCAGATACAGTTCAAGCTAGCCTTGAACTCTGTGTAATGCAGGCTGTTCTCCATCTCACAGTCCTCCTGCCTCAGCCTCCCAAGTGCTGGGATTCCAGGAGTGCGCCACCACATCTGGCTAATGCTGGCATTTTTAAACAGTTGGCGTTTTCCTTACTATGACCCCTCCCACCCAGATATTTAAAGGAAGGGTTCACTGGAAGCCACTCTCATGGACAGTCTCCGCTCTTATTCTGAATTCAAGGGTTTCAGTTCGTGGAGTCTGAGTTTCAGCACTCTAGACTAGTCGGCCCGTGTTCTGTGTCACAGGAGCCTAGAGAAGCCAGAAGAGCTGCCTAAGTTCGCTTAGCGGAAGTGGGACTAATGTTTGGTCACTCCACCCAGCTCTCCTTCCACTACAGCATGCTACTGAGATTTCTGTCAAAGGAGAATTATTTCAAAGTGGCCTTGGCACTGAGCTCAGTGGTGCTTTGCAAGTGGCATTCTACTAGGAGGACACTTGATTGCAAAAATTTCTGTCTAGTTTCTTAGGGAAAGCTTTTGAGACACAGCTTTTAATTATTGTTAAATCAGCCTGCTGACAAAGAGTTAATAGCTAGAAACGGTTCTTTAGCCCTTTCCCCAAACTAAATGCATCTTAAACTTGATGCCTCTTGATAGTAAGCCTTTGTGCTATAGACAACAAATGTACTTTACCCGTGGATGTCTTTGGTTCCTGAGCTAATTTTGTATCACAGGTGCAAGATTCACTTTAATTATCACGATGAACAGCTGAGGGGCAGCCTATTACCCATCTGGTCCTAATCCAGCCAAGAGGCCTCTGTGCCCCATGCCAATATTTCCAATTGTCAGTGGCCCTGACTTTTTCCAATTATCAGTGGCTGCTGGATTTTTAATCTCGTCTGCCGATTGTGGAGCTACTGGAAGATTCCCTGACCCCCCTAAGCATCCCATCCTCCTCCCCCCAGATATTTAAACACAGGCTGCATCAGAGTCTCTGGGTTTAAAAGCGTCGCTGTAAGAGCATTATTCAGTTTCTCTCCAAGCCACAGACATGCCTGCAACCGTCATAAACTCTTTTGTTTTTTGTTTTGTTTTGTTTGTTTTTGGTGACTCTGGGGATTGAACCTAGGGATACTCTACCACTGAACTATATTCCCAGCCCATTATTATTACTATTATTTTGTGATACGGGGGGGTTGAACCCAGGACCTTCACACTAACCTACATCTCTAATCCTTTATCTTTTATTCTGAGACAGGCGCTCAATCACTGAGTTGCCCAGGGTAGGTCAAACTTGGGATTCTCCTGCCTCAGCCTCCCAGGATGCTGAGATTATAGAGGTGTGGCATCCTATTGAGCTAAACTTTCATTCCTGCCACTGCTGCTTCTTTGCTCTTAGGACTGGTGGGAGTGGGGGTAAGATTAGGGGGCCTTGAAAAGGGAAAAGATGACTGAGAAGAAAAATCTACTTTTGTCTCTACTTAATCTGCACACTTTCTGAGAGAGAGAGTGACTGTGTGTTGAGACGGGGTCTCCCTGTGTAGCCAGCCTGGCCTCAAATTTAGTTATCTCCCCACCTCCTGAGTGGTGGGATTGAGGCGTGCGCCACTACCGTCGGGCTATGGGCTGCTGGACACTTCCGACATCTCATGTGTGGGGCACCCGACTCCTGCCAGGTGTCCTGTACCTGAAGTCAGTTCTAACCACCGACCTGGAGACAGCGCCCAACTGTGCAGGTAATGGGACTGGACTGGGGTGGCCCATGGGGCTTCTTCCCAGTTCTTGGTGTCCTAAACAAAGAATGGGATGTGATACAGAAAAGGCAGCAGGACGTGTGTTTCTTTTTTTTTTTTCTTGGTGCCGGATCGAACTCATGACCTTGCGTTTGCTAAGCAGGCACTAAACCCCTGGCCCAGGAAGTGTGTTTCTTGAAGGCAGGAAACAGAATGAGAGCAGCCGGCCCGGCGCAAAGCCCAAGAGGACAAAGTGGTCTTCTGTACCCAGATTTCTGAATTAGCTTCTCCCTCATGCAAATCACACCAGGACGCTTGTCCCAGCTAAAATTCACCTGGTGCAGAGCTGGATTTAAACTTCTCTTTGCAAAGACCATCTTGGCTTCCGCCAGATGTAAATGAAGGAGGATTGATGTTATCGTATTTCAGACTGGTCCGGCAAACAACAGTGATTCAAATAAGGGATTGAAAATGCTCTTCTGATCGGTTCGGTGTACCGTGCTCAGGAGCCCAGGAGTCCAGCGTTGTGCTTTTGTCCTCTGGATGTTTGTGACCTCTGACCCATCCTGCTCAGTTGTTTGTCCTGTTTGCCAGCCCTAGGGCTACTCAGGCTCAGTCCCACTGCTGACGTTAGCAGGCGGCAGTGGTGGCTTCCCGGGACTCTGACGGGCTATGCATTGGAGTGGGTTTCACTAATCTGCTAGACAAGCTCACAAAATCCAGGGAAAGACATTTGCCAGCTGTTTTAAACGGCGTTACACGGGTACAGAGGAAGAACCAGATGCACAGGGCCAGGCACATCAAGAGACAAGGTCTTCCATCCCCCCAGGCCCTCTATTCTCCAGAGAACCTCAAGAGTTCAGCCTGGCGCTTCCTGTGTAGGCCTGATTGACGGTATGGTCGGCCATTAGTATCAAGCCACGCCTCCGTTCCTCTCCTTCCTGGAGGTCAGGGGCGGGCATGAACACCCCTTATTTCCACCCCCCTAATCACACGGCCGCAGGCTCCATCCTGAGCTGCCCAGGAGCTTCCAAGACTCACCGTTGGAACAGAAGCTCCTGCCGTGCAGGAAGTCACAAAGCTGGTAGGGGCGAGGGTAAAAGCCCGAACACTGGAATAAAAGATTCCCTTAGTGCTCCCATTGCTTAGGAAATTACAGGTTTCAGAGGACATACGATAGGAAGCGTGGTAGACATCACAGTGACCACAAAGCTTTCTCCGCAAAGCATCAGAACTGTGCTGCCCTTTCTGATCTGCAATGGGATATGGCTAGTGCAGCCGTGACCTCACATAACTTTTTTTTCTTTTCTTTCTTTTCTTTTCTTTCTTTCTTTCTTTTTCTTTCTTTTTTTTAGGTAGTATCTTGCTGTGTAGCCCAGGCTCTCTCTCGATACTTCTGCCAGGCTCCGCAGTGTCGGGAATACAGGCAGGCACCACCACGCCTGGCACAGCACTGAAGGTTTTGATAAAAATAATTGGTCTAATGTAACTCACTCATGGTAGAGATGAGAACCGTTAGAATGAAAACTTCCCATTGCACTCAAAAGTGAACCGTCCCAAGGTCACGTGACTAGTTGGCCTCAGTCCCAAGGCTACTTCTGTGCTCTTGTTAGGTCTTAGGTGACAACGTGGAAGAGAGTTCTCTGCAGATCAGCAAGGACTGGATGTCACGGGCGACTACGGTGGAGGTGGCCAGAGGGACACCTCGCTTATGTTGGAGCCCAACTGTAGCGCACGGCAACAGGATCTCAGGCTGGGTGGCACTTGTTCATGTTAGCACTGTATTAATTTGTTAGTCTCAAATCTCTGTACAGAGCAAAGAAGACCATTCACCCTCCATCACCTAAACCCTGCCGAGAGACACGCCTTGCACTGATGCAAGAGGCTGAGTGTCTAGACAGGTTTGTGTAGAACTGGAGACCGCAGAGGAGGAGACATCTGCTTGTGTGGAGAGAGAGGGCACAAAGCAGAAAACGCTCCTAAAGGAAGACAGTGGTGCAGAACGGGCCCTGAGAGGGTAAGTGGAAATCACACCTCAGGGAGACATTTTTACAGTGGGGGTCAGATTATGGGTCACACGTGGTGGTGTGAGTCGTTTGTGTCCATACCCAGAGCACCCATCAATCCCCTGCCTGGCCCTAGTTAAAGCCACTGCCGCCTCTCCTGATGGCTGAGGCAGCTCCGAGCTCTTGCACAGAAGGCCAATGGCATCTCTGCCTGAAGACTCCGCCTGAGAGGCTCTGACTGAGCCACCCAGGAGTGACGGAACGGGAAAGTGGAGAAACTCAAAGTGCATGCACTGGTGCAGGCCCTTTGTGAGGTCCTAGACCTAATTTTATAGCTGACAGTACAAAATCAAGAATTCTTATGGAGACCCATAGACCCTTCCGGACCAGGGTTGCAAGGTTGACCCGTCCTTCCCAGGCTTACTTATCTGACTGTAACCTACTCCAGCTACAGTGACACTTCATTTCCACAAAACTGCCCTATTCTGCCACCTGTGTGCTTCCCTCATTTAGAAGCTCCTTACCCTGTGGTCCAGCTGACCTCTATGCAAGTGACAATCTCCCAAGACCTCAGGAAGTCTCC
>PVJX010015905.1:0-41558 GCA_004027295.1 Dolichotis patagonum | reverse complement strand
CATCTCTGGAGGTTTCTGAGAGGATAATCTTGTGTCCTTCTCACCCCAAAGCTCCCGTAGCCACTAGTAATTCAGGGCCCAGAGCCCGCAGCCCTCAGGGTCCCAGGCTGCCTGGCCTGTCCTAGCGTCCTGCACGCAGGCTTTGCCATCTCAGTGGGCCCTTGAGCTGTTCCCTGGGCCCTGTGAGCTCCTACAGACATGCACACAGGACTGTCCACTCCTGCAGGCCGGGTCAGACAGCCCTTAGGGAGCCCCTCCATCCAACGGGGTCCATCACCCAACCCCACACTATGTCCCTGAGAGGTACACAGGGCACCATGTGGGCCAAGCACAGGGTCGCCTGGCTATGATGCTCCACCTGCCGTCTGCCTAGTGTTAGGAAAAAGGCCTGGGTTCGAATCCTGGCTCCTCCTCTCACTGTTAGTGTGGTTGGGTGAGGTTCACCCCACCTCCTTCCTCACACCCTGGTCACCCTTCCAGGGTCTGCTTGGCCAGTCCCTGGAATGGCAAGACAGAGGGACGGAGGCCCTCCCAGTCACCCTCCGTGCCTGGCTGTCATGTGGCAGGTGCTCCTCTGGCCCTGCCCTCCGAAGCTGTGGTGGCCCTGGGGCTGGCAGAGCTGGGACCGATGCCAGGCCGAGCTCGGCCCGATTCTGTATTGCAGAGCTGGTGGGGAGAAGCCCTGGAGCTGCGGACACAGAGAAAGCCCCGCAGAAGCCGGAGACCAGGTTCCTGCTGCGCCCGGACGGACGTGGCCAGGGCTGTGAGATCGGGCCGCACCTGCCCGGCTCACTGCAGGACTGTGGCTTCAACGCGTCCCAGCCACTGGTGCTCATCGTCCACGGGTGGTCGGTACGCGGGGCTCCCGCTTTGGCGCTGCGACGCCTTCTCCTTCCCGGTGGCCGCACTCGAGGGTGGGGGGCAGGCAGCTGGGGAGCCCCGAGTGGCCAACATCTCCCAGTGTGGTCGCTTCCTGTTCCACGCAAACTGGGGCCCCAGGCCACACACTCACTGGGGTGCAGGAGGGGACACAGGGTGGGAGGGAGGCCCCTGCCAGTGCTTCGGGCTTTGAGCAGGGGCTAGGAAACAGGAGACTCCGATTCCTAGTGAGATGTCCTATCGGCGAGGCTCAAAGCCAGCTGCAAATAACACACACCTGGATCCACAGTGGTTCCAATAAAACAGAGGTTCCTTTCCAGAGACCTAAGGCAGCATTGGCCAGTCGGCTTTGGTCAGCAAAATCAAGCCTCCAACTCCTTCCAGCCCTCCTTTTCATAGTCTGAAGTAGCCACTAGGGAGCCAGCCATCATATCTATATTCCAGGCCGCACAATATCATTTGGAAGCCAGATGTCACCTGTGCCCAAAGGCACCTGGCAGACACGTGGTAAAGGAGATGACCACAGGCCCTTAGCACAGCAGCCCCACCTCACTTCCATGGTCTCTTCTCCCACACCCACCCAGGAGACCTTGCTATCAAGATTCTGCCCTCTCTGCTGCTGTCCCTTCCTACTGGGCCTCCCTAGACCTAAGGCCACCACTTTCCTGTCTGCCCTCATTCTTTTTCTGAGCTGGGGCTTCTCCTCCAACTCTGCAGCTGGGAAGTTCGGGGAGTCCCAGACCTCCTCATCAGAGAGCAGATGGGGGGAATGCTGGGACAGGGGAGCCACCCCTCCCCAGGGCCCTGGTCACGGACTTTCCCCTACTAGGTGACGTCACACCGTGGTCATCAGGCCAGGAACGTCTGCCAAAGCCCAGAGCACCTGTGGTTTTCCTGCCCCACAGATGGACGGCGCGCTGGAGGGCTGGGTGCATCAGCTGGTGGCTGCGCTGGAGACCCGGCCCGTGAACGTGGGGCTGGCGGACTGGCTGGCCCTGGCCCACCAGCACTACTCCGTGGCCGTGCGCAACGCACGCCTGGTGGGCCAGGAGGTGGCCATGATGCTGCGCTGGCTGGAGGTGAGGCCCCTCCCTGCCGCACAGCTGAGGTCCCCTGGGGGCGCAGCAAGGGTGAGGGACACCGGCAGGGGTGACCCAGGCTGAGCTATGTGACCCCACCACGCCCTGGAGGCCACAGAGCTCACACGGGAGACCCGTCCCTACAGCAGGGCATCCGTGTCCCAGGCAGGCAGGGTCCCAGCTAGCTGCCCCCCACCCCGAGCCAGCTCCTCAAGGGTCAGAGAAGCGGCTTCCCGGGCGGGGGGGAGCAGAGCCCACAGGACGCCTCCCTATCAAAGGCTGTTGCTGTCTCCCAGGAATCCGTGCACTTTTCCCCGAGTGACATCCACCTGATGGGGTACAGCCTGGGCGCCCACGTCTCAGGATTCGCAGGCAGCTCCATGGGCCAGGGGCACAAGATCGGGAGGATCACAGGTAACCGGGAGGACCACAGGTGACCGCGCAGTGATGGGGAGTCAATCCGCACGTTTCTGTCCCCCCACCCGGAGGCTGCCACCAGCCTCCCCAACGTGTCAAACTCGGTTCTGGTCAGATCATCCCCTCCAAGTCCCCGGGGGCAGGGACCTGCAGCTGTGGGCCCAGACCCTTCTCAGTCAGGTCACAGAGTGCCCCGCCTTCTCTTGCCAGCCCCTTCCTACAGCTCTAGACTTCAAAAACGCAAGATTTTCCCCCACTTTACAAACACACCATGGCCTCTTATATCTTGGAGCCTTTGCCTACAACAACCCCTGTGCCCACTACCCGTCCACCCAGCCCTCGCCCACCTACCAAACTCCTATGCATCCCTCAAGACCCAACAAGCTAAAAACAAAGAATATTTACGATAAAAAACAGAATTGTAAGGACTTTCCTATCAAGGAAGAACTTTTTAAAAATCATACTAAATATTGGGTTAAGAGCATTTTAAAAAACATTACTTTCTATTACCATCCTTCATTTAAAAAATATATTTAACATGAGATCAACACATGGTAGTACCTTACTCCCCCAAAACAAGCCCAGTTCTTATAAATTTTGCCCTAAAGGGCAGACTAGAGCTTATCTCCGGGGAATGTTTTACTTTTCCACGGACAGCAATCCACACTCATCCGCACACGGTCCTCCTTCACCTTCTGAGCATCACCCTAAGTCTCCGAATCCCCAATTCTGGCCAAGTTTCTCTTCCCACGGGACCAGGACCCCGGTCCGTAAGCGAACACTCCCTACCCGCGCAGCCCCTCGCACTGCCTCGAGGGCCCAGGATGATGCGGCCACTCCCACGCCTCCCCACGCGCACATGCGCAGTCCGTGCTGTGTCCGCGCTCTGCGGAGTCACTGGACGCCAGTCTGCGTCCTCGGTGGACCTGGGCGCTCACGTCCCGTGCAGGGCGCTGGCTTGGGTGTTCACTAACACCCAGTTATCATTTATACTATCATTATCTGAAGCGCTAACGTATCATTTATTATATTTAATTCTATATTAGCATTATTGTTTTCTAATTCCATACACTGGGCCAAGCCCCAAGGCAGGTACTAAACGTGTCTGCTGGGCTGAGGATCTTAACCCGGCCTTATATTACAAGCGTCCTGAAAAATCTTGCTAGGGGTTATTTTCTGCTACATCTTTCTTTGGGAGAAACACAGGCTATGTGCCTATTGCCCCATGGTGAACATAATTATTACGGGTCACAAACACACGCTAATAAAGAAGGATGGAGTGTCACCTCCTGGTTCTCTTGCTCTTCATCTTCATCTGCTGGGTAGGTGCAGCGGCCTGGCCAGCACTGTGACCCCGAGCAGCCCTGTCTGCCAGCTGCGTCTTTCCCCCAAACAGAGGCCGCTCTGGGCATCCCAGTGAAATGACGTTAGTGCCCCAGAAAGGCCCCTGCACTTAAGGACGAAGGTACTGAGGCGATGCCACTGCATGAGTTCTCTCTTTGCTGGGTAGTTAGCCCTCCAGGCCATGAGTGCAGTGGGTGTTTTTTTTTTTAATGCAAACAGATGCTCCTGAAAGTAGCTTGCGAGGTACTTACCAGTGGTTCTCTTAACTGAATCAAGCGTCCCGTAACTTTCTTAGTACCTTAGGTGACCTCTGCTGCCGCTCTCCCCTCCACCACGCCCAGTCTGTGTCTGATCTCCAGCACCACGAACTGCTGTGGGTTTTCACTGGGGAAGGGTTATGGCGAGCTTTTCCATCTTGCAGCTGTGGGACAATGAGACGCCTCGCAGCGGCCCCTCCCGCCCTCGCCTGCCTCTGCCTCACCGCACCTCGCCTTCCCGCCAGGGCTGGACGCTGCCGGTCCCCTGTTTGAGGGGACGCCCCCCAGCGAGCGCCTCTCTCCAGATGACGCTGCTTTTGTGGACGCCATCCACACCTTCACCCGGGCGCACATGGGCCTGAGTGTGGGCATCCAACAGCCCATCGCCCACTACGACTTCTACCCCAACGGGGGCAGCTTCCAGCCCGGCTGCCACTTCCTGGAGCTCTACAAACACCTGGCACAGCACGGCCTGAACGGTGAGGGCTGCACCCAAGGCCAGGAGCACAGGGAAGGGGGCTGGGAGGCCGTCCCCAAGCCCACGGGCAGGGGCCAGGCCGGTGGTCCCCAGCAGGCCACTCCTCAGGGCAAGCCGAGGAGCCAGCCTCTGGTGCTGTGACTCCTTAGCCTGCCGGGAGTCCCCACAGAGGCCTCTCCAGGGTGCCAGGCCTCCCATAGGTCACGTCCTGGCACTGGTGCTGTCTCTTCTCTGGGAGTTCCCGGCTTAGGGGGCCCCTCTGTCCCAAGCCACCTGCAGATCCGCTTTACTAGGGCCTGGTTTCTCCATCCCTGACTCACAGGCGTGGGACTAATTCCCCACGTGATGGCCCCTGGGTCGTGACCCCACCTCTCTCTCAAATCCCCAAGCCCAAGTGGTACCACACAGGGCAGTGACAGGCATGGGACTGAAGGACAGAATGAGCCATAGCAGCTGCACCTGCCACAGGGATTTAGAGAACTTCAGTCCAGGGCAGGCTGGTCACACGCCACCTCCCACCCCTCCCTTCTGCCACAGCACTCTGGGGGTGACACCGCCACCCTGCCCCCCAGCCCCAGAGTGACCTCACCACCTGCCGTTGTCCCCCCATTCCCGGCCTCTGCCCTGCCCCAGCAGCCTACTAGAGACTTGCTCACCCCGATTTTCTTTCTTTCATCTCCAAGGCACTGCCAGCCCTACTCCTGCCTCGACATCTCCGGCTTTGCCAGTTGCTAAACTTCAGAGTGATACAACCCCCTAGGTGGGTGTGGTGGCGCACCCCTGTAGTTCCAGCTCTTGGGAGGCTGAGGCAGGAGGATCCCTGTGAATGCAAGGCCAGTCTGTGCTCCAAAGTGAGTTCAAGGCCAGCCTGAACTGCACAGTGAGGCCCTGGCTCAAAAAGACCGAAAACAAAAAACAAAGTGACACAATCCAGTCTATGCATTCAGTTGGCCCCACCGCTGGGTGGAAGAGCCTCATTTTCCTCAGCCCAGAGTGTCCCCACCCTGGAGTGGTTCTCCCAGTCACTCCTGACCTGAGGACAGCTTCCTGCTCTCCCCACTCTTGGCCTGGTGAGCGCCAGAGTCAGGGAATATCTTTGAGGTCCTGCAGGTGGGGACCGGAGGACCCCAGAAAAAAAAAAAGGTTAAAGGTCACAACAGATAAACCTGTTAGTTTGTTAGGGTTGGGCCTGTTTGGCCTGCGAGCAGGCTCGTCCTCCTGAATCCACCCCAAGGCCTGTGGTATTCAATGGCCAAGTAGGCACATGAGTGAGGTGCTGTGGGAGAGGCTTAGCCTGCACAGGGCACCCCCATACCCTGGGAGGGCCTTGTGATCCAGCTTAAGAAAGTTACCCAGATGTGGTGGCAAACTCCTGTAACCCCAGCGCTGGTAATCGGGGGGACCGAGGCAGGGGGATCACAAGTTCAAGCCTGGTCTGGGCAATGTAAGCAACCCCCTGTCTCAAAATAAAAATTTTTTTAAAAGACAGGGCTGCAGTTCAGTAGTAGAATGCCCATGGGCTCCATCCCCACTACTACAGAAAGAAAGGAAGAGAAGAGGTGTCTCAGCAATCTACTCCCAGCAGCTCGCCCTCCCACCCCGGTGCCTGGTCATCCTTAGCCACTGGGGAAATTGCCCCTGGCAATTTCACTGCCTTGCTTCCTTAAATAATCTGCGCTTTGCCAGGCAAAGTGGGGTGTCCGTCCCTAAGGGGTCCTCCTAGCCTCCTAACCTCCGCAGTGCTTTTCCCAGGTGCTAGCTGGCCCAAGGGACAACCGTCTGCAGTTTTCCATCCAACACAACCCTTAGTGAGCCCACCCACCCCGTGTGCCACTGCTGACCTCTGGGGGCTGAGAAACCCGGTGATCCTCCGAGCCGAGGGTGCAGGGGTTGGTGACGCCTCCTCCTGCTTTGTGTCATAGCCATCCCCCGGACCATAAAGTGCGCCCACGAGCGGGCCGTGCACCTCTTCGTCGACTCCCTATTGCACGAGGACGAGCAGAGCACGGGTTACCAGTGTAGCGGCATGGACAGCTTCAGCCGGGGCCTGTGCCTGGACTGCAGGAGAGGCCGTTGCAACGCCCTGGGCTACCACGTGCGCCGGCAGCCGTGGGCCAAGAGCAAGAGCCTCTTCCTGGTGACCCGTGCCCAGGCGCCCTTCCGAGGTAAGCGCCACGCAGCCCTGCACACCTGTCCTGAGATTTCAGCACCCCAGGCCCCGGGCAGCACAGTGCCAACCTCCTTGTCCCGAGAATGGCCCGCCCTGTGGCCAAGGGCCAGAAGGAGAAGCCTTGGTCATTTCTGAAATGGTCTCTGGGTTGGCCTCTGTGTCCATCACCGTGGTCCCTACAGGGCTGGATGTAGAAGGTCCCCAAAGTCACCTGGACCACCCCACTGTCATGGTCCAGTGACCCGGACAATCTCCACATCAGACTAGAACATGGTCCGCCTGAGTTCAGGCCCCTCAGAGAACAGGGCCCCCATTCACATGTGCTGCTCTTCTCCTCAGACTGGGGTCTGACTCGGTGACCACAGAGGTCGTCACTGTCACACAGAGGTCCCAGGGGACCCTTAGGCTCCGGCAGACATCAATGCCCTACACATTGTGCTGAGAGGTCTGTGACCACGCCCTGGGCAGAGGTGGGTGGGGAACACTCGGAAGCCTACATCCTCCTGGAGGGGTGGGCCCACAGCTGTCACCAGGAAAACATCCACCCAATCCTTTGAAGAGCTGGGAAGCAATTTCAGATCTCAGCTTCCCCAGCGCCCTCCCCCCCATCCTCTGCCTTGGACAGGGATCGGAGGACTCTGCTGCTGAGGTATGCTCCAGGAACCCACAGACCCTAGGTGTGGGGAGCACGAACTGGGCCGTGGCTACCCGCTGCGCTCACTGACCCCCGGCACAACAAGGTGGGCGGAGCTGGCCATTCCCTGGTTTTTTTTTTTTTTTTTTTTTTTTTTTTTTGGTACCGGGGGATTGAACTCACAACGTCGCGCTTGGAAGGCAGGCACTTAAGCCACTGAGCTAAACTCCCGGCCCTCATTCCCTGGTTTTAAAGCGGAAGAAGCAGAACTGCTGGGCACCCACAGCCTCACAGCCTGCAAGGAGGCCTGGACTAGGACTAACTCGAGAGACCCGTGCTTGTCTGAACGTGTGAGCAGCCAGGTGTCCCCAGTGTGAGCCATGCAGGTCCAAGAGCAAGTGACAGGGTCCACACAGGCAGCAGACAGGTGCGATAGCATCTGGGAAACAGCTGGCACAAAGGCCTGTCTGTCCCCTCCCGTCTGTCCCCACCATCTGTCCTGAAGGGTTGGAGGGGCAGCCTCAGGAGCAGCAAGGGATTGGAAAGAGGCCCAGAGAGTGTAATCTGCAGGTGATACCACTGGTTACAGAGGCGTCGCTCACTGGCAGCCCTTCAGATCTGATCCAGGTCACACTGGACACCTCTCGGGGGCTTGGCTACCCAGCTGCAGCATTAGGAGCACAGCCTGAACCATCTCCATCCACATGCAAGGTTTTTCTGATGGTGCAGTGCAAAGCCTGTGATTCCAGCCTGTTGCCACTGCTGCCCACCATTGCACCCAGGGTCACTCTGACTTTGGCCCCTGACTTCTTTCCGGGCCACCTCTGGTGTTCTGATGAGTGTGTGTGGATCCTTGAAAGAGTGGGCGCACCCGGCTCTTGGGCTCCCAGCAGCTGCAGTGCCCCCTTCCAAGGACAGCAAATTGTACTGTACAGCTGGGGACAGGGGTGGGCTGGGCAGGGTAAACATCGCCTCTGGTTTCCGTTTCACAATGGATGACTAATTTGGTCCGAGTTCCTCTAGCTTCCAAGATATTTTGAGGAAACCATCAAAGGATCTATTTTCTACAGCGGTACGCCGGAACCCCAGTAAATGCTGCTGCAGCTTCGGCAGCTGCTTACGGGGGTGGAGAAGCAGGCCCTGAGGAAGGGAAAGGAGGCAGCAGACAAGCATTTCCCCGCTTCCATCTCGGCCTCTCAGAGTCCATTGTGGAGGAATGGCAGGGAGGAGGGCTAAGTCCTGTTCAGCAAGTGCCGGGAAAAGCCAGCCTCGAGCATGGCAGGGAGGTGGCACCCAAGGCGAGCTCGGCTGGGCCCAGTGTGCTTCACCATTGCTCCATTCTCATCTGGTCCTCACAGCCACTGAGACAGATGGAGACAGAGATGCTGAACCTTCCTTCGAAGGCTTGGGGGTCCAGAGAGACTGAGGTTTCCTCCAGGGCCTCCTGCTTGGTGAGTGGTGGGTGCACCTTCACTCCACAGGATGCCACCTCCAGTGTGTGCCTGCTGCCCTGGCCTCACCTGCGCCTCCCCTGGCTCCAGCCAGCCAGCATCTCTGTCACCTTAGCTGGTGTGATGACAGCCCCGCTGGGGCTACCTGGGGAGATGGTTGGCAAGAAATTGGTGGAGAGGCAGAGCATTGGTAAGGGTGGCTTTGCTGCCAGCCGCTCCTATAACCTCCACCTGGTGACGAAACCCACATGGGCCTCAGCAACAGAGTGACAGGTGGGGCTGAACCACAAAACATGGGACCTCCGCGCCCCCCACCTCCCAGATGAAGAAACTGAGCTCCCTCCCGAGCGGCCACCAGGGCAGATGCCAACATGACCATGGTGGCAGAGGACAGAAGTCAGGCTCTGCCCCTCCGCTCAGGACTCACGGTCCCCCTTGCCCAGCCCTCAGGCAGCACCCCAGAGGGAAGAACGGGCGGCTGGAGGCTGGTGGCAGAGAGCCCTGCCCACCTAGCATACAGCCTCCTCTGTGTCCCCTCTGGTGATGTCAAGACACCATGAACCGCCATGCTGTGACAACCCCATGCAGTTGCCAGAACACACACACATACACACACACACACGCATACACACACGCATGTGCACAGACACGCAAGACACACATGCATGCACACACACGCATGCGCACAGACATGCACACTGGCGCGCACACGCATGCGCACAGGCACGCAAATGCAGACACGCACACATGCGCACAGACACGTACATAGACATGCACGCATGCGCGCCACAAAGCACTAGTGCCTTGCTCTTCCCCTGGCCACTGCGTCAGGCACCAGCGGCTTCTGTGGGGACCGCGCGCCTGCAAGGTCTCCAGCTCCGCGGAGTTTCATGCCTGGCACGGAGTCCTAAGCGCCACAAGAAAACGCTCACCATTGCGGTCCCGCACCGATGGCCAAGGGGACGCGAGAGCCACGAGACCTCCCAGAGCCGGCATCTACCGGATCCGAATCAGCTTTCCTCTGAGAAGAAAAGATACGCGGCGTTCTCCTTTCCAAGGCCCCACAGCCGGCCGCTCACTGTGCGCTGCGTGGAAAGAAACCTAGTTTTTCCTTTCGGACAAGGCCCCGGCAGACTCCCCAGGGCCAGCATCGGGGTTTCCGGTTCCAGAGCGCTGCCGTCCAGCGCTCTGTGCTGCCTCCCGCCAGGCCTGACGGGGTCCCACCTGCCATGACAGTATCGAGGGCCTTTTCCCCAAATCGTTCTGGCACCCTCACTGCACGCGTCTCGCGGTGATGGATTGGGTCCCTGTGAGTATGGGGTGCGCCCGCTCGCGCCCCGCGGAGACGGCCTGCGCTGTCGGGCCTCGGCATTTATCAAGGGCTGACTCCTAGCTTTGCAGGTGTATCTTCCTCTAGAACTGGAGGGCCTGAGTTCAGATTCCGTCCCCTTTCTAACCCACGGGGCAACCACGGCTCTCCAAACCTCGGCCTCCTCGCCTGCAATTCATCGGGATCATTGGCACCAGATCAGACCCAGTCCCCACAGAAAACAGCAGTCGGCTGTCCTTGGCAGTGGGAAAGACAGGAGAGGGGTGCTCCTCGCAGAGGCAGTAGCAGTACGGAAACCGCTGGAAGGAGCAGGGCAGCGATGCGTGCAGAAGGACCAAGCCCAGAGCACGCTGTAGGCGCCACCAATAGTCACGGGCACAGCTGCTGCTCGGTGGGGAGGAAACACCCTGCTTCTGACCTGTACCGTGATCTCCCGCTAGGCCTCGCCAGGGGCGAAACCCTACCAGCAGCCATTCAGTACAGAGGCCAGGGCCGGGGCAGGCAGAGGAGCCCAGCGTGGAGCACATGGCAGATGCATGTCGGACTTCTGCAGACAGGAGGCGTGGCTCAAGCTTCCTGCTCCCGCAGCTCCGAGGTGTAGCTCGGTCCTGTGCAGTCCGGGCCTCCACACACAGCGCCCACCACTACCCCCAGTAACAGGCGAGCCCCCGTGGCCTTGCGGAGAATCGGGCCATTGACATGACCTCTCAGCCATTGTCAGGGTGTCACAGTGGAGGCTGGCGCCTGGGAGGCAGGCAGAAGGTGAGGGGCTTCTGGTCTTTCGTGTGTTCTGTTTGCTGGGAAAGTTTTCCTTTTTCCATTCTAATTAAACTTCACGCTTACTGTGGAAAACAAATCAGGCAGAAGAGCATGAAGAAGAGAATGAAATTGCCTCTGTGCTCCCTGGAGCTTGTCGGTATTTCTATGAATTCCCCACTTCTGCGCATTCTGCTTTGTGGAGTTGGCCTCGTACTGGAAACTCAATCTCGTAGTCTTCCGAGATTTTTTTCTTTTTCACCTCATTCATGAATATTAGAATCGTTCCAAAAATACCTTTTCATGGCTTCCTAAGAGTAAACCACTCAATTAGGGCTCCAAATTTGGTCCAGCAGACTGACTCGGGATTGAAATGCAGCCGGCGAGAGCCGGGCAGTGGGAGGACTTGGCAGGGCCCTGGCTTCCTCCTCTGTACAGTGACCTAGGAGCAGGGATGCAGTGAGTGTTCCAGAAAGTTCACAGAGAAAAATGAGAGCAGCCTGTGGAACCACCAGGTGTCCGTGAGATAGCAAAGCATTAAACAGTAGTCATGAGAATAATTGCTAGGTGGGGAGGGCATGGAGGTGGTGAGTCAGGGGGAGAGAGAGAAACTGGGACGCAAGGAGCCAAGCAAAGGAAAGCCAGAGGGGCCAGACCAGAGTAGCCTGAGCAGAAGCTAGGAAGGGTCTGAGAGGGCCATCCTGCAGGAATGGCCTGAAATGGCTGGGGATTTAGCTCAGCTGCATAAGCGCCTGCCTTGCAAGCTCGAGGTCATGAGTTCGATCTCCGCTGCCAAAAAAATTAATTAAAAATAAAAAATAGGAATGGCCTGAAGGATGCACTGAGCTGGACAGGCCAAGGGGACTCTGGGAGGCCGGGGGTCATCTGCTTGGTGCTGCCTCTACTGCAGTACCCAGGAGCTCATGGCAAGTGCTGCTTCCCAGCTCGAGCTCCGTGTGGTAGGAGGGGACAGAGTTCATCCTGGGGGGGCTGGGCTCTGCTAGGATTTCTCCGCTGCCTGTCTGCGTCCTGTCAGTGCCGGCTGCCTGGTGCGGCTCAGTGTCCCATCAACTCCTCGCTGGGGTGAGGCTCGTCAGGAGGCCGGAGCCTGCCAGTTTTCCTTCCAGTGCAGAGGGTGCCCTGGCCACGTATGTGAACCCCTCCAGGGGTCTACGGGTGCCCGACAGGCTTTCTGCTGTTTCACTGCTTTTTTTCTGCAGTGCTAGGGACTGAACCCAGGACCTACAGATGCCAAGCCGGCGCTGAGTCACTGAACCACACCCCGGCCCTTTGTCATTGCTATGTCATAGACATGATGTTAAGTCCCACGTAGATATTTCAGAGAAGGAGAATGAAGATAAAAAACATTCATTCAGAATCCTACCCATGCTTTTGGTATCTATCCATCCACACTTTTCCCCTGCAGTGTTTTATACTGTTTACTTATTTATTTTTCCTAATCAGATTTTGTTGGTACATTTTAGATATACATAATGATCACATATATCACAGAGAACTTGTGCCTATACATGATATAATCTGATTCTTTTTCCCCATCCCCCTTCTCTCCTTTCAACCCCTCCTCCCTCCCCATTCACAAAAGCTTTGTTTCCATGTTTTCCTTCTTTTCTCATTCATTTTTTACTTTTCTTTCTTTCCCCCTCCTCCTTCCCTTGTTTCCCTCCACATTTGAACTTTTTTGTCTTGGTTACTTTTTTCTCATTACTGGGACAAAACACCTGACAGCCAAAACAAAGGTAGGAAAGGTTTATTTAGCTCACTGTTTGTGGAGGTTTCAGTCCATAATCAGCTGGCTCCACGGCAGGAAGGCATGGCACTGGAGCAACATTGCAAGGCAGCAGCCAGAACAAAAGGAGGGCAAGCCTCTCTTTTCTTGCTTACCTCATACACAGGCCACCTCCCACACCCTCCAGGGCAGATGTAGCACTCACAAAACGTACCCTCCTCTTGCAGAGGCTAAGTAAAGACAAAGTAAAGGATACTGGCTCCTTGCTGAGTCTCTTAAACTTCTAACCTTCTCAAATTGACACAGTACATCAGCCATAACAGTTTTCTTCCTATTTCACAATATCTACTACACATTTTGTGTAATATTTATTACACATTTTGTGTAATATCTGTTACACATTTACACTTTCAGTTTCTCACGCCAGAGAAACAATGTGGTGTTTACACATGTATCCAATTTATTTAAGTAAGAGTATGGTCTCAAGGGGCACCCATTTACCTAGAAATGTCTTGAGTACATCCTTCTTTATGGCAGAGTAGTACTCTATTGTATATTAAAAAAAAATCTTTTTCCATTCACCAGTTGATGGTCATATGGGCTGTTTCCAAGATTTGGCTATTACAGACTGTGCCACTATAAACATGAATGTGCAAATATCACTGTGGTATAGTTTGGTATAGTTTTTTAAATCTTTTGGAAGATACCAAAAAAGAGAATAGCTAGTGCTAGTTTTTTGAGGACTCTCCACACTAATTTCCACAGTGGTTGCACCAGTCTACACTCCTACCAGAGTGGAGAAGGGTTCCTTTTTCCCCACAGCTCTGCCAGCCTTTGTTATTGGTTGATTTCTTAATAATAACTATTCTTCCTGGGATGAGATGGAATCTCAGTGTTGTTTTAATTTGCATCTCTCGAATGACCAATGACGTTGAGCATTTTTTCACGTATTTGCCATTTGTATTTCTTCATCTGAGAAGTGCATATTCACCTCAGATGCCCATTGTTGCACTGGGTCTTTAAATTTGGGGTCTCCCTGCATTTTTAAATGTCAGAATGTATGTGACTGTAAAATTCAGAACTCCTCCCCAACCTGTCTCCCCAACCACAGTCTATCATTACCAGTTCAAGATCCAGTTCCTCAACCAAATCGAGACCCCTGTGGAGCCAACCTTCACCCTGTCACTGCTCGGGACCAAGGAGGCAGTGCAGCGGGTGCCCCTCACGCTGTGAGTACGAGGGCCGCTGGGGGTGGGGACGCCGGGCTTGCTGTTCTCTCAGGCAGATGTGGAGGGGACAGCCATCTGCCACCCCCAGGCCCTGCGTCTCTGTGTGCCCACCCCTTGTGTGTGGGAAGGAGGCTGGCAGGGCGGAGGGGGAGACCTCGGGGAGATGCCAACTCCTGTCCACTGTGCGGTGGAGCCAGTGGATGGCTCCAATACAACAATACAGCCAGGATGGAGCTGTATTGTTTGCTCCACGGTTCCCTCCCGATGAGCCTGGAGCCTGTCCTCTGTCACACACCCCGCGCACCCACCACACCTCTCACCTCGGGGCTCCCCAATACCCCAGGACCCCAGGCTCACGCAGACTCTGGGAGGTCAGGGCCCTCGCCCCTTTGGGCTGGCTTCGAGCTTCTGAAGACCGCATGTCAGCCTCCAGCCAGCACACTCACTGGCTCATCCGGGGGCCCCTCCATCACCCCCACCATACCCCAAATCCTTTCCAGCACCTCCCCAGTGCCGATGGTCTCCGTCCTGAAAATTGGGGATAAAAGCTGCTACCCAGGCCCGGCTGTGCACACACAGATCCTGCTCGGCACAGATGCGTCCTTTTTCTGTGTGCTTCTCCCCACCCATGGGCTCTGTGCTGGCAGACATTTACGAAGGGGGAGGACACCAGGGAGCAGAGAATAGGGTGCAGGATGGGCCCAAGCCTCGCCCGAGCCCCAGTCTCAGGGGCTTCTCCCCAGGAGCTGGGAAGAAGCCGAGAATCACTGGATTCTCACCAGCCGCTCCTCTCAGAGAGATCTTTGTTCCTCCAGCCGGTCTCTATTTTTAATTTTTGTTCTTTCAGTTTCTCATGTCTGCTAGCACGTTTGCAGCCCGTAAGGACTGCCTTTCGGAGATGTGCAGCTTTCCCAGTGCTGTCTGTTTGCACCCAGCGACACTCACTGCCATCTCTGCTACCTTCACAAAACTGGGCACAAGTGACACCCGCGTCCCCACAGCCTCACGCACATGTGGTCAGAGCCTCTTGTCACCGCTACAACCAAACCAAGCTGAGCCGGCCTCCTGGTCTCCTCTGTGTCTTGCAGGGGCGAGCGGATCGCTGGTAACAAGACCTGCTCGGTCCTCGTCCCTCTGGAGCTGGACGTGGGCGAGCTGGTCCTTGTCAAGCTCAGGTGGGAGCACAGCACAGGCTGGGCCGGCGTCTGGAGCTCGGTGCAAGCCATCATGCCCTGGGGCAGCGACGCGCGCTCCCCCCACCTCGGCCTCAAGCTGGGGGTCCTCCGGGCCAAAGCCGGGGAGACACAGCAAAGGTGACAGTGACCCCGCGTGGACTCAGTGCAGGGAGGGGCCCTGTGGACACTCAGACAGCAGCCCTGCCTGTCCCCGGTCCCCACAGCCACAGGCAGTGACGGACATTCGCACCTCGTCTTATTTATCTATTTAGTCTTTTTTGAGGCAGGGCCTCGCTACGCACTTCGGGCTGGTCTTGACCTCACTTTGTAGCCCAGGCTGGACTCACACTCACAGCACTCTTCCTGCCTCAGCTTCCTGAGCACGAGGGTGACAGGCGTGCGCCACCATGCCTGGTCACACCTGGTCTTCTAATTCCCTATCCACCTCGTCCCGTCCCGTCCCGTCCTGGGGCTAACGGTCACTTCCCTGGAGAGCAGGTGGACCACTCTCTGGTTACCAAAGAGGCTCTGCCCTCCGCTGGACACTTGGTGCTGCTTGCGTGGCTTTTTAGCCCTTGAGAGCGGTGCCCTCCCTGTAGCTGGGAGCCAGGAAGCAGTTCTTGCCCTTCCCAAGCAGTGTCTGCATCCTTGCCTCACAGATCTGCCACCCCGGGGGCTGGAACAGGAAAAGAAGGGGCCGAAGGCCATTGGGCAGCAGCCAGGCCACGTCCTGCACACACGCGCGGCGGATCTGCCTGGCTCTGTGTGGTCCACGCCCGTCCCAGCCGGGGTGCTGCTCCCTTAGTCCCGGCTGCATTGCCCTGAGCAGAGCCGTCGGTGACCCCTCGGGGCCGTGTTCAAGGGGGACGCATATTCTTCAAGTCAGAAGCATTAATCTCCGCGTCTACACAGGACCAGGTGCTACCGAGGGGCCACCCCATGCCACACCAGAAAATATTCTGAGGAATCTCAGGATAAAGAAATCCAGGGCCTAACTAAGAAAACGAGATGAATTGATTTTACTCACGGCAAGCTCCCCGCCAGGTTCTCTACATTTAGGGCTCACATGTGTCACGGGGATGGGGTCAAAGTGCAGGACAGCCTGGGGTTGGCGTGGTGGGTTGTGGGGAAGTGGCTGCCACGGGTGCAAGCCACACTCTCGGCCCAGCTGCACCGGAGAACCAGCAGCCCGCCTCCACCGTTCACCCCCTTAGACTTTCTTTTCCTAAACGGGAATCATAACGTGTCAGTCCCAGAGCCAGTAACAACTACCAATCGCTCTGCTCCTTTTGCAAACCGAAATCCAGAGTCAGGACGCAAACACCAGCCCCCATAGCTGTAACTGCGCTGGCAGGGCCAAGGGGAAAACAGGCACAGCAGTTTTCTCTGTGCCTCAGTGGGAGGGGGCCTCCCTCCCCCCCCAAGGCCCAGTCCCTGCGAGCAAGGTCATGTAGGGAAGGGAAGAGAAAGAGCAAGACCTAAGCAATCGGCTAGGCATGCCGAGAAGACATTCAGTTTCCATAGGAATTACATAAGCGCAAAGCCAAAATCAATGAAATCATCACTGGTTATCCAGTGATGATTATCCATCACAGGAATTAAAAGAGATGATATCCAAGATCAGTAAAGAGTACAAGAATGGACATTCTCAAAAATTACATTACAGAAGCTTTTCAGAAAAATCTCACTCAGCTAATGTTTACTGGGTACCTACTTATGCCAGGCAGCACAGTGGGCACCAGGTAACCAGCCGTGGACAGAAAAGAGACCACCCTGGGCCTCATGGAGCTTGCGTTATCAATATGTTAAATGTGGATCACACTCTGGCCCAGGATTTTACTCGTGTCTGCAGAACCTCTGGGGTGTTTGAACACACGCTAAAAACATGCACGAGGGATATGTGTGTACAAAAAAGTGTATGTTGCAGTGCTCTTTGTAGAGAATCTCAGTGCTGCCTCATCAGTAGGGAAATACTAACTGCCCTGCGGGGCATCCATACAATGGCACCTCACGAAGCAGGTAAAAAAAAGAATAAAATGGAATTCAATGTATTTACATGAGCAGGTCTCATGAACCATTAGTTGGTGAAAAGGAAAAAACTGTGGAAAATACAGACAGTAACATAGCACTCCCGTTCTAAAGCTGTGTTTGTATGTGCATAAATGATAAAAATAGGCCAAGACACGAAGCAAACCACGGAAGTGGGGAGCAGAGGGCGGGGAAAGGGAGGGGGCGATGGCAAAGTTCGTCTTTAATACCTGGCTTTATATATTTCTCTACCATTTGAATTTTTCAAGAATGCAACCCTAAATTATTCACAGCACTTTTTAATTTTAAAAAGTTTGACTTAGTAAAGATCTGGCTGTAGATGCAAACCAAAGGAAGAAGAGGCCATACAGTAGCGTTGTCTGCTGCAGAGCAAGAAGCTAGGTCCCTGGGCCAGCCAAGGAAGGCAGGGGCCGCAGGCTTACACAGCACCAGGGGCGGGCCTCACATCCGGGCCCCACATCCGGGTTTCGGGCGGGGGGGGGCGCAGAGCTCCTCCAGGGAGAGCTGGGCCCAGCTCTGTCTCGCATGGGACGACTCAAGGGACCTGAATGTTTACCCTGCAGGCCGACGGTCACCTCGTGTCTGGATGAGCTGTTGGAAGGGGAAGTGGGAACCATGAGCATTAAACAGCGCACCTCACCCAGAGCAGAGCCCCAAGTCCTCAGGCCAGGCCTCCACTGCCTTGGGTTTTGTCTCTGTCTGACTTTGGAGGATATTTTCAAACATAAGAGGCTAGTGCAGAAGCCAGGCCTGATGGTGCATGCCTGTAATCCCAGCACTCAGGAGGCTGAAGCAGGAAGATCCTTGCGAGTTTGAGACCGGCCTGCACTACAAAATGAGTTCAAGTCTAACCCAAACTGCATAACAAGACCCCATCTCAAAAAGACAACAACGGAAAGAAGTCTAATGCAGAAATACCCATCACCTGTACCACACAATTTGAGTAGTATTTGACCAAGCATGAAATACTTCTGTCTCAAACTTAATGCCTGTTTGTTTTATGTTTTCTTTTTAGAATGACGTTCTGCTCAGGAAACAAGAATGAGCTCCTTTACCCAGCCCAGGAGAAAGTCTTCCTGAGATGTGAAGTAAACTCTAAAACATTGAAGCCCAAGAGCAGATGAGCTGAATGAGCCCCGGTGTAGAGTGAATTTTATTTCTTATTGGGAACAACAAGAAATAAAATTAGGAAACCAAAATTATGTAGCAAATCTTGCATAAAGTTTCAATAAAGTTTAAAGAGGGGTATATCACTACTATAACCTTAGTTTTTAAAACTATATTATATGACTGTTTTCAAGCCCTAGTGTAACTAAAAAGTTCCCTTCTTATCTCTGATTGAGCGTTAATATTTGTAAATAAGCACAAATTTCCCATATACCCTGGCTAGTTTATTCTGATCTGTCTTTGAACCATGCTGGAAAACAGTTTCTTTTGCACTTCAATAGAGCAACACTGTAGCTGTGCAAATAGGAACAGGCGCCCTTTAAAAAGACAATACAGCCCAAAGGAAAATAATTCTAATTAAGCTAATCTCACACAAATCACACAATTATTTCACGGAACCAGATGCACAGAAGTAGAATCCTATTAAAACGATTAGCAATGGAAGTGAAAACTTGAGCAGGTGGTCATTTTAATGACCAGGTTTCTAATTAAATAAACACAGGCCCCCTCTGTTACTAGTGCTTGCACTGAAAGTTAACAGAACATGGCATATTTCAAAGAGTTGCTACCAACTGAACGTGCGAGCCCCCGCCCCAGTTCCTAAATCGAAGCCTAAATCCTCAGAGACATGGCGTTTGGAGGTTGTGCCTGTGGGATGTGACTGCACCCCCAGAAACCGGCGTCCGCTGGTGGATGAAGACGCCCGAGCACTCTGCTGTCCGGCCCAAGGGGACGTGAGAAGGTGGCCACTCGACCCCAGACCCTCCCACACCTCGGCCTTGGACTTCAGCCTCTAGAGAAATCGAGGTTCAGGTCTGTGATCACCGGCGACAGCGCTGAGGAGACAGAGTGGACGACAGATCCAGCTGTCGGTGGGAACAGAGAGGAGGAGCACTTCGTGCCCATGGGCTCGGGGTGGGCACCGGGGCGGGGCCAACAGGGCCTCAGGAAAAGAGAAACCCTGAGGAGAGGTTCGCTGCTGCCCGATCAACTAACTTATCTGCAAGATACTTTCCCTTTGATGACCCGAGTCTAAAGGATGGGAGGAGGGGACAACTTGGTGATGTTTCAGAATTAATCATTCTGCTGGGCGCGGTGACACACGTGTGTAATCCCAGCATTCAGGAGGCTGAGGCAGGAGGATGTCGGGAGCGCAAGGCCAGGTTGGGCTACATGGGGAGTTCAAGGCCAGCCTGAATTAGAGTTCGACTGTCTCAAAACAAAACAAAATCCTTCTGTCCTGAGTGTGGATCCTGCCTTATGTATGCAGGTAAAATGCTCACCTGTACGAGTGCGTGCGTGTGCGTTTGCGTATCTATAATTGATAGATATGAAGAGGAACAGTATTTTCCACTATGTCTAAAACACTAGGGGTCACAATAAAATAACTTGTGCTGGACTGATACATGTTATCATTAGCAATCCTGAAGCAATTTAAAATGTAGCTTTTAAAAAGCAACATGAAAACACTGTCCTGTGCATCCGAGTCTGTGTAGATGTGTCCTAGGAGACGCACTGTATGTTTCATCTAGGTGTGTTCCCGGATGGCCTCCTGCAGCATAGGTGGGGCTTTTGGAAGAAGTTTGGGCCATGAGGGCCACTATAGTGGACTTGCAGCTGGGAGGCGGGGCCTGGCTGGGAGGCATGTTGCTAGGGGGCGTGTCCGTGGGTGGGGCTTAGTTCTGCACAGTGCATCTCAATTCCTTCACTGACTGCTTTCTAGTCACGTGACAGGAGCGGCTTTCTTCTGCAAGGTCCTTTCTTCTTTGGAGCTGGCCAACCTCGGACTACAAAGGTGAGCTGCAATCGCCGGCTTCTGACTTTTAAACTGTGAATTTCGGTTATTTGGTCTTAGCAACGGGAAAGTGACTAAGACAACATGTGTGAGGACATTATGTAGGCCTTGGAATCATTAGATGTGGAAACAGTCCAGATGTCTCCCAGTATGATGCATAAATACCCTGCACTAAGGTCTCGCTATCGGACTACTCTGCAGCACTGAAAAAGGTGAGCCAAAGCTAGGCACACTGGCAGAACAGGGCTGGGACCGTGAGGGGAAGCAGGACATGGCAAGTGTGCTGTCCGAGGGGCCTTCTGGGTGTGCATTTGCACAAGGACACAACAAATGCATGCAGCGTGGTACCAGTGAGGCCTGGGTGTGCTGTCAGGGACAGAGAGGCAGGGAGTGAAGCCGCTAAGTAAAAGCAATAGAATCATCTCCGCGACAAAGCTGCTACGGGGACTCCAGGGAAGGGGCAGCCGGATGCTCTGTCTCCCCTGGGCGCGGTGACACAGGCATGCTGGTGTCAGAGCCGTGGCCACAGCCTGGAGAGGCAAGGAAAGGAGGGGCAGCTGCACCTCTCCGCACACCCAGGATGCCCCGACTTCAGCCAGAGGCTGAGGGGACTGTGCACCGCGCTCTCGGGGGCGTGGCTGTTGAGTTTCTCAGGTCGGGTCGGAGTGGTCCTGCCAGTACCCGCCTGGCGGGCAGAGCGGGCCTGTGCTGCTCTGTGGGCCTGCGGCTGGGCCCCTATGAGGAAGGTGAGGAGGAGCCGGAGCCCCTCAGGCTGGCTGGCTGCGGGGGTGCTGATCCATCTGTGGGGCGACAGCCCGGGGCCAGGCTGCGCTCACTGAGACGGAAGGAGGAAGTGAGAGGGCTGGGAAGTACCGAGCCAGAGGAAGGCGACAGAAGGGTGTCCAGGAGGCACCAGCTACAGGCCCCACCAGCCTGCCCACGCTGCTCACGTCTGTCCACCCCCAGTGACCCGGCTCCCTTCACTTCCCCCTGCTGTGCAGTGTCCCCATCAAACCCTAGTGACCGATCCAGACCCAGGCTTCCACCAGGCGGTAATACCCATGCGGCCCGGCCGGGATGCCAGGCCACTGCAAGCTCCGCTGGGGTCCAGGGACCCCTGGGGGTCTCCTGCCGTCCCAGTGCCCCTCTGCCCCGTCCTGCCCCCCGTGCCCGCTCCTAGGCAGTGCCACCACTCCCAGCCTCACACACCCTCCAGGGAGCCTGTGACATCCCTGCCCTGCAGCCGGCTGTGGCCCACACTCCTCCTCAGCCGTCATGCGCCAGTGTCACCACCCGCCCTGCAGCCGCTGAGCCCAACTGCGGGTCTCTGGTCGTGTCTCTGCCCCTTTGGCCCCTGAGGCTGTCAGCAAACCCTCAGATGTTTTCTCCTATTCTCACGTTTACTGCTGTCATCCCAGCCTGGACCTGGCCGGCTCAACTTCCCAGCTCAGCCCCTGGGACCCACCCAGCCAGCAGTCAGAGGGCTTTTTAAAAAGCTAACTGGTGCCGTTTTCCCGCTTATGCCCCTCAGCGACTTCCCAGGACTCTGGAAGAAGTCCAGAAAGCCTCCCTGGACCTTGAGGTCCCGCAGGGCCCCTCAATTTTGTCTCCAGCCTCATGTGCCACTGTGGACCTGGTCACTAGGTCGTTCCCCCAGGGTCTGGGTCTGGTGTGGCCTGGGCATGGAGAAACATTTTTTGTTGTTGTTGCTTTTTGTCTTTTTGAGACAGGGTTTCACTATGCAGTTCAGGCTGGCCTTGGATTTGCATGGATCCTCTTGCCTCAGCCTCTCAGATGCTGGGATTCCAGATGTGTGCACCACCACACCTTCAGGCATGGAGACTGTGAAAGGCTTTGCAGTGTGAGTCCCTTCATGAGGGCTGCTTAGCCGTCAGCCCATCCTGTCCAAGCCTAAGTTGCCTCTCTCACTGTCCACAGTCTTAGCAGCGCTTAATTCTTCCGGTAAAGCAAGTTTGGGTCACGCAGGGCAGGACCCTTTGGAGCTTGAGGCAAAAGGAAACATCAGGAATCCTGAGCCTGTCTTTACATAAGATGCTAATATGTTACTTCTCATGGATTTTTGCACGGATTTGGTTTCCCCACACCTGGCCCTCGGTGCCCAGCCCTGGCCAGGGCGGAGCCGGCATCCACGATGCTCGCAGGTGAGGCAGTGAGTCACCTCCCTGTGTCTGGGTGTCCTGGGCCGAGCATCCGCCCCAAGGCCGCTTCCCAGCGCCCCGGCCAGCCCAGCCTCTCCTGCCCAGGTCCATGGGAACCTTCGCGCTCTCCTTTCCACGCTGACTTCTCAGACGGAAGGGGGCCCTGCACCCCACCTGCCCTGCTTACGGCCTCTAAGCTCCTATGACCCCGCCACCGGGGAGGCTGAGGCAGGACAGAGCCCAGCCCAGGCGACCCAGTGAGACCCCAATTCCAATAAAACCAAAGCGAGGCGGTAGCTGGATAGCAGAGCACCCTGGATCGCTGCAGAGCACCCTGCTTCGGTCCCCAGCGCCGCAGAGCACAGGGCGAACCCGGGGAAGTCACAAGGACTGTTTCCCTTGGGCGTCTCCTTTGTCCTAGTCCTTCAGTAAACCTGATTTAACTGGTTTTCTATTTTCTCCTGAAAAGGATCCCAACATTTAGAAAGTGCCTCAGCAATACATGGTTTTTGCTCTGTAATTTACTCAATATAAATTATATTGGTCCTGATGTATCCTCGCGTTTTTTGGGGGGGGGCGGTACTGGGGATTGAACTCATGACCTCGCGCTTGCCAGGCAGGCGCTTAAGCCACTGAGCTAAATCCCCAGCCCCTCCTCGAGTTCTTTTTGATATAAAATGTGCATTCTGGAAGTAAAACTGGCAGTGGTAACGATGCATTCTTTATTCCATTGCTGGACTTTACTTTTTAATTTTATTTAAAAATTTGCCGTTGTTTTCGCAAGAGAAGTGGCTCTGCATTTTGGAGGAGGCTGTCATCGTACTTGGCCATTTGACAGCTTTTATCTATGGCCTTGAATAGTTCAGTAATATTATGAAGATTTTAAAATCTTATTTATTTAATTAGAGAAAAACTCAGCTGCAAAACCATCTGGCCCTTGTGCTTTTGCATATAATATTCTTAGAATTTCGGCTTGTGCTTACTTATTACATACAATGCTTATTAAGATTTCTCTTTACAAAGCTGGGCGTGGAGGTGCACACCTTCGATCCAGGCACTCGGGAGGCTGAGGCAGGAGGATCACTGTGAGTCCAAGGCCAGTCTGGGCTACACAGTGAGACATTGTCTCAAAAAAAAAAAAAAAAGATTTTTCTGTACAATGTCTTCCAGAGTTTTACATAGAATAAAGAGGAAAATGAAGGTCTAACATTAAGGCACAGGAAAAATCCAAAACTAATTCTGAAATTCTAGTAATTCTTTCTGAGAGACTGGAAGCAAGTGCACACATTTACTGTGGAAAGTAAGATTAAGCCACAGGAATTCTAAGCAGTGCCTCATCCAACATCAAATTTAGATAAAAATTCACAGACTGCAGAAATAGTTAAATAGCTCAGCTGAACTGCAGGAGAAACTAAACTGGAGAATGATAAGATTCCTCTCAATTGTAGAGCTACTCAGCACTGGAATGTATTTAAATGCTATCTGTTTGGAATATTTGAAGTAATTCTTGCTTTGCTTTGTCTCTGGGAGTGGAGTTTCGTTCCCTGGGTCTGGTGACCAAGGAATGCCTTATACCCTGATGCCAAATGGATTTACAAGCGCAGTCTCAGGACCTCCTCTGTATTTGATAACAACAATGACATTGCAGACGCACAAAATAGGCCCATTACTTTGGGAACACAAAGCAAAAGGTGTCTGCTGCACACATAGAAAAACCAGTCTCTAAAAGACAAACATTTAAAGCACTACAGTAAGTTATTTTGTTAAGACCTCTCTTGATTCTTCTCTCTTTTAGGCAGGGAATAAAATACTAAAGTTAAAAGGGTCACAACAGTACGTATAAATCACGTGTAGGTTATTAGTTTAATTTTCTATAAAGAGCATACAACAATGCTGCTCCTGGCAGGGCCAGGCTGAGGGTGGAATGACCACAGTCATCAGAATAATGAAGTCACAGAGCCCAGGGAGGTCAGCCTGCTGGTGTCCATTATCAGCACAGCGGGGCCTGGAGCAGGCATGACCTTGTCCTCTCACCTTTTCTTCAGTCCAGGCTGGCCTTGAACTGGTTTTGTGGCCCAGGCTGGTCTTAAATTCTCAGAGTAGGGGCGACAGACCTTGGCTCTTGTTGTCTCCTGGCTTGTGTGCTGGGTGGGGCTGGCATCCGGGTTAGTCCTGTTGTCCTCTCCGAGGCCCACACGTGGTGCCGACTTGCAGGAAGGGGCTGGCTCTGCCTGTCTTCCCCAGAGTACTTCTGTTTTTAGTCATTTTTTCTTTTTTTTTTTTTTGTCTTTATGAGATGGTCTCACTATGCAGTTCAGGCTGGCCTTGAGCCCACTGTGTAGCCCAGGCTGGTCTTGAACTCACAAAGATCCTCCTGACCATGGTCATTCTTCTTCAATAATGGTGTCTAGGCCTACCAATTCTCCTCTGAGTGCAGATGTCTATAGAAAGTCTTTCTTTGCCCAACTGTCTAGGCAGTCTGCAGTTTTAGATTTATGGGTTACCGAGGAAGCATTATTCAATTTACAAATAGAATATTCTGGCTACTTTTAAGGTATTTACTTCTAATTTTATTGACTGTGGCTACAAAAATATTTCATTTATAAATGTGTGTGTGTGATCAAGCAAAGACTGAATTTTTATAATATTTTGTTGGACATAGTAAAAAATTCTGTTTTTCACTTGAGAGGCTTAACATTATCTACATTAAATTATGATGAGTTTGCTGATTATATTTATTCAAAGAATATTGCTATCCTTGGCATATTAGATGTGATTCTAAAAAAAGATTTAAAACTACTCTCCAGTAAGTTTTGTTTACATTTGCATTGTTTGATATTCATTGGTTTGTTAATGTCAGTTCTGATTTGTAAAATGTGCTTTTTGCTACTGTACAACATGTCTTTTAAAGTTTTTGTCTGACAATTAATTGTGCTATTCTTACTTTCTTTCCCATAATATTTTCTTTATATCTGCAATCTATCCATTTGTTGTCAACTTTTAGTTATATTTTAAGTTTCTTTACAAGTTTGTTCCAGGAGATGGGAGGGGCAAGGGGGAGAGAGGAGAGGGATACAAAAAGAATTAAGATGTGTTATATATAGGTACTGACTCCCCATGATGAAGGTAATCATGTACTACAGACACATACTAGTAAAATTATAAATTTAAAAAATTAAAACTGTCTTGCCTATTTCTTTTTCTAGTAGAGTATAGCTGGCTAATTTAAATTTTTAACTCAGTTTGTTTCTCGCTTTAGAGAAAATTTAACCCATTCATATTTAGTGTAGTGAGTGGACTCCTAATATTTATTGGTTTTACTTCGTCTTTTTGCTTGCCTTTCTTTTTGTACATTGGTCAAATTGATATTAGTCTCTCTTTCTGTCTTAACTAACATGGCTTCTTCTATAGACTTCCATTCTGTTTCCATCTACCTTCCCTTTCCATTGCTCATAATTGGATAAATATTTTCTTACTGTTTTCTGAAGCCAGGACCCATGTTCTCCCACCAGAACACTGTGCCTCCCCCAATTCATCCCTCATGCCCAGACTTCAGCTACCCCCCTCAGTTGCACAGCCCCTCCCCAGATGAGAACTTTGGAGCTCTTCTCTCCTTCCCACCCACTCCCAATGCCCGGATTTGCTGATTCACTTACAGTTTTTAGCACCAGACTGTTTTAGAAGAGCCATCAAAGCAGATGGTGACGGGATCCAGTCAGGAGCAGAACAGAGTTTTGCGGAGTAGAGGGCCCAGTGCCATTCTGGGACGGGTGAGTCTCTCTGGCCTTTCACGTGCTGCAGTACGTGCTGACTCGGGGTAATCTTCTTCCCTGTTTAGCCTTCTGTCTTCTAAGATCCCGTATCTCCTGGCCTCTCCCAAGTCTCCTGGAGACCTTGAGTTTATTCATCACCAAGTAAAAGGATCAGACAATGTGCCTGGGTGACGGAGACCAAGGGCCCAGCGGCAGGTCTGCCTGACATTTTGTTAGTCTGTTCACTCTGTGTCTGGCACTTTTCCATACTGTGGTTTCTGGGTGCCATAGGGGAGTGGTTCAAGCCCAGGATTCTTCCCCTCAGAAACAATCTCTACACTTTTAGTGGCCTCTTAGGTTACATCCTTTGCCCCCACTTCTTTTCTGGATTTCTGTTATCTTCTGATCTGTGTTTGTATTTTTCTCTCATTCAGATATCAACAGAGACCACTTTCTCCAATCCATCTCTCAACAGTTCAATTCAAAAATTATTATTTTCTGGTCCCAGAAAATCTGTTTGGGGAAACCACACACACCCCCACCATGAGCCAGTGGGGGCCCCGCTAGCTGGGGGAGAACCAGGAGGGAAGCCAAGCCACCCCATGAGCCAGCCAACACCTGGGCCAAGAGAGAACAGCCCTCTCCCCACCCCCTACCCCCTCCATAAGCAATCAGCTGATTCTGAGGAACACAGGGATGATAATAACTGAAGTAAAAAAGCAACCTAACGGTTGCATAATTTGCAGGCCTGACTTTGTAGGCCTAAAGCAACTATTTAGAGGATAACAATACGTAATATAGCAACTATGGCAGATTCCCTACTGTTTTATTTCTGAAATCCAATATCGGGTTCTGTTTTGTTTCCTTTAAAATAAATATTTAAAATTAAAAAAAAGAAAAAGGAAAATCTGTGTCCTGCACTTAATCTCTTTGTGTATTTGGTCCAAGTCACCGACACCAGCAGCTATTTCTGCACTGAGGACCCCACTCCGCCTCCCTTCCCTGGGTGCTGGCCGCACCTGAGTCTTCCTCTCTGGTGGCTGTTTTGGTCCCGGGTTCCCGTGGTGGCAGCGCCGCCAGCGCTGCACAAGGAGCCCTGTCAAGAGCCACCAGCCCTGATGGCAGCACCTGTGTGCTCTGTGCTCCCCCCGCCGGACCCGCTCAGGAGCCAGGGAAACCTGTGTCCTCACGAGCCCCTGCCCCTGCCCCTGAGGGTCTCTGCTCCATGCCTGGATCGACCCGGCCCTGATGCCTGGGTCTGCCGGGGCCTGCAGCCATGTCCACCCTGGGGACCTGGCAGCCGCCTCTCCAAGAAGCCGAGACAGGACGTGTTCCAGCTGCTTCTACCGGGAACCCACCGTTCCTCGCCTCTCAGAACTTCTCCACTGCTGCGTTTTCAGCCCCCAAAGTGCTTGACAGACAGGATCCTACACGTGCCACCCCACCCCACCTGGAGCCTGCTCTGGTGACGGTTTAATCAGTGACTGTGACTGGGAATCTAGCTGGAGTTCACTGCGATGGTGGTGTATTTTGATCTGCAGGAACAAGCTCCAGGGGAGGCAGGTTTCGGGGAGGCACAGGAAGGCAGGCTGGAACCCCAGCAGGCCGACAGTCAGAGGCAGGAGGACCCCAGCATGGAGCTCGGCCTGTGCCACTAAGTGACTGAGTG
This sequence comes from Dolichotis patagonum, assembly GCA_004027295.1. Classification (NCBI taxonomy): domain Eukaryota; kingdom Metazoa; phylum Chordata; class Mammalia; order Rodentia; family Caviidae; genus Dolichotis; species Dolichotis patagonum. The sequence continues at coordinate 14,021 of PVJX010015905.1, read as the reverse complement.
AGACCCCGCCTTAAAATACGAAAATAAACGGGCCTGGAGGTGCAGCTCAGGGCAAAGGCCTTGGGTCCCAGCCCCAGCATCGCCAAGAACTAGAGTGAAAGCAGCCTTGGTACGGCGAGTGGTGGGGTGAGGGTCTGCACCCAGGGCCATGCACAGAGGAGTCCCCGGTTCCCGTGGCTTCAGCGGGGAGCAAGGTGCTGACCGAGGAGGCAGCCGGTCCTCACGGAGATGAACGTAACCAAGCTGGGAAAACTTAACCGTAACATATAGAAACCTCAACCTAGAAAACCCGTGTCGATAAACACAAAGGGCTGACTAACTGCCCAGCCCAAAAGGAGAGGCGAGAAAAAGATGGCAAAACTCACTTAGAATAACAAAATTACCTGTACTCTCAGCCTTCTTCGTTTTCCAAAAATGCATGCAATGGAACATTTTGATATAAGGAAACCTATGCTGTACCTAAAACCAATTCTAGGGTACCTCTTTAGGGACACCTTTCTACCCCTAAGGGTCACTGTCATTTACAAAAGGGAAGTGCCCTGCTTATTACACCAAGTTACTGAACATTTGTTCCAACGTGGGGCATGCAGGCTTAATGTGGACAATCACACTCCCCAACACAGTAAGCAGAAAATAATTACCTCCTCTAAAAAGTTAGCAGGTCTCGGGCCAAGGATTTAGCTCAGCAGCACAAGTGCCTGCGTGGCAAGTGTAAGGTCGTGAGTTTAATCCCCAGTACCCCCCACCAAAAGTTAGCAAGTCTCACAAAAAAACAGACAGCAAGGGGGGAATCCAATAGCCAGCTAAGAAAGATTGTTGAATGACTCATAGTTTCAAAAGTTCACCCTCGCAGCCAAAACCAATGAATCATCCATTGTTAACTGGAGCAGAATATAATTAATTAGGTTAGTTTTACTAGTTCAAGTTTAATTCCACTAAAAAAATCATTATTAAAAAATTCATGTGGGTAGAGGTTATTACCATGAATTACTACTAAAATAAAAACAGTAATGACTAAGGCCAAGAATTCAATTCACATTTAAGATGCTTCAGTGGAAACTTTAAAATAATAAATATAGGCAGAGAAAATAGCACACTGAATTCCCAGGTACCCACCGCCCAGCATCAACGGTTACCAACTCCGTTCCCAACACCAGCCAGCCTCGATACCACGATTACGTCCCCAGGAATCTCGGCAATCATGTTTCGGTTTTAAATATTTCAATTTGCATCTTTTCCTTTGACATGGACTTGTTTAAAATGTAACCACAATACGACTGTCACACCTAAAAATAATTATAAAAATGCTTAAGGTCATCAAACACCCAATTTCCACATTTTGCCAGCTATTTTTTTTAATTTGTTCATAAATCCTTAAGTTGTGTATGTGCCGTTGGGGATTTAGCTCAGCTGCACAGCGCAAGCCTGACTGACAAGCGTGAGGTCCTGAGTTTGATTCCAGGTATTAAAAAAAAAAAAAAAATACTGTGTATGTGTGTATTTCCATTTCACTCATTTTTCTGTTCTCTTTCATCTTGGTGGCTGGACGGGCTCCCGTGTCCCGCCGTTTTTCAGTCCGGGCTTCGTTTATCGGATGCCTTGTGGTATCGGCACTCTTCTGGGCCTGCATTTCTAGTGACGTCCAGGTAGCTGTGGGAGCTTGGCCGCCATCCCATCTGGCTGGCGGAGGGCACCCACTCTGCGCGCGCTCCTGGGGAGGCTGGCAGCGCTGGGCTGACTGCTGTCCGGACCCACGCATCGCTGGGTGAAGGTGATGCCCAGAAGCTTTATTTCAGGCTGGTTGGCAACGCCGTGTCTGTACCAGCATATCCCAGTAGGCGCTGGGAACTGGTCTACATCTCTTACAAAGGTATTGTTCCCACAGATGCTGCAGTTACCCTGGGTACTTCCTGGAGTGGCCCAACAGACCTCCAGAGTGGCATTTTTCTGGGTTCTCCTTACATATCTTCCCCTACACTGGGATTAACCTTTTAGGATTAACTGCCAGGGTTTGATTCCTTTTGCAGAAACAGCATTTAAAGCTGGGTGAGGTGGCACGTGACTGAGGCTGAGGCAGGGGAGTCCCTGCAAGTTCGAGGCCAGCCTGGGCTGCACAGTGAGACCTGGTCTCAAAAACAGAAGAAGAAACAAAACAAAAAAACCCAAACAAACAAAACGTATTTAGAAGCCATAGCTGGGGCACTACATGTCAACTTCCTTCAAATTAATCCAAAGCTAACAAAGTGAATTAAGCAGAAGCCTTTCACTATGAGTTCTGGTATATTTGTGTGGCTATGCAGACACATTTTTTAAGCCTGGGGTTCTCATTTTCTAAAATAGTCTTCTAATACATTAGTGGTAACAGATAGTATCATAATTTTATCGAAGACTTAAGAAACCTTCAACTCCAAAATTCTGCCTAGAAATTTTATTATTAGACTTAGGATTCCCACATAGAATTGTTTAAAATAATGAATCACTTAGAACCTAAATGTCCAAACAATAGGGAAGTGGTCAAGGTAAAAAATGTACACTATATACAGCCAGTACTTACTAGCACAACGCAGCTATAACATCAATGTATCGTTAAATAGAAATGCTGGGTTACAAAAGTGTATATATTATGCTTTTAGTAGTACGCAGAAGAAAATTTAAAAGACTAGTTCTCAAATGCTAACAAACTAAACCATCCTGTATCCCCGCTGCTGCTTAGGACCTGGCTTCTGCAGGTCTAATGAGACAGACCAGACTCTTCCTACTTCCCAAAACTTCTGTTTTCGTTATCCTCTTTTTGACTCACCTTGTCACTGTAGGTGACCCATTATTTTAATTAGGACTTCAGGGAAGAGCAGAAGCTACTAAATATTTTACTCAACCCTCTAATTTCACCTGGCATCCTGTTGCTTTTTGTGGGAAAGAAGAGATACTGCAAACAAAAAGCTGATCAATTATAAGATGTACCAATGTCTATGAATTTGTACGTAGAAATACACACATAAGACACAGTAACAACAAAACACTATAGAACAAAAGGGCTTAATATGCATCCTAATAATACAAAGAGCTGGATCCAGAAACAATAACCAAAAAAATGAAACTGGCTATAAATGGGAAAATGAATCAAACAGAAGCTGGTGCTGGGCAGGTGGCTGGCTGGCTGGGTGGGTGGCTGGCTGGGTGGCTGGCTGGTTCAAAGTCTTGCTACATTACCCAGCTGGTCTCCACCTCTCGGTCTCAAGAGATCCTCCCACCTCAGCCTCCTGAATAGCTAGGATTAGGAGTGAGCTGGGGCATGGCCTTGTGGAGGACCACCTGGACGACTATCCTTGCAGGAGCCATTATCTCCATGTTGGCTAAACCTGGCCTGTTTCCATTACTGATCTGTACAGAGCTGGCTAGGACTTTTCCTTATCCCTTCAAAGGCTTTAAGCAATGCAGACTGGTCTGGCCTAGGTGAGGTGACAGGCAGTGTTTCCCCACCCCTGTCGCTCCTTCCGGGAGCCAGGCAGGAGGGAGAGCCAGGCTCCACACTGAGGGCTGGGCTGGAGCCTCGAGGGAAGAGGCTATGCCTTCCCAGGGCAGAAGAGATGACACAGCAGAGCTGAAACCGTGACCCCAACACATTAGCTGCTACCTCACTGTGTCCTGCAGATCACCTGTACACCCTTCTCTCCGCACGTCGCAGAGGTGATCTCAGGCCTCCCACCCAGCCCAGCTCAGGCGCTCACTGTCACTCGTCCCCAAGCCACTCTCCTTGCTGAGAATTAATAAAACCTGGGTTTGGTCCTGGGTCGGGGCCTCTGTTCCAGCGAACCCTCATCAGCACCCCATGTGTCTTGGTGTCTTTTTTCTTGCCGTGGGCTGTACTGGAAATGGAAGATTAGGATTAACTCACTAGGATTCCAGCATCTTTTCCATGGGATCGCAAATATAAACTTCCCAGACTGAGATGAGGACCAGACGGGCTCTCCATACCACCTGGTTTAGAAGTTGTTTCTAATCAAGAACATAAAATGCTGAAAACAAAGCCATGCTCTGTGGAGCAATCTTTCATTTCTTAGAAGTCAAAACTTTTTTTTCTCTAGAATTTCTTACAACTTTAGTGATTTTTCTAAGTATGACCTGGCCCTGGCAGCAGCTGTGAAACCACAGTCCACCTTGCTGCCTCGTTGCCGGAGACACTGACCCTTTATGGATACTGACTAGCTCACTGGCAGCTCTGAGCACGGCCTACCCAGGTTGCACTGCATTCGCTATACAGATGCCCGGACGCCCTCGATTAGAAACACTGAACGAGAAATTAAAGGCTTCTCAAGCACTGACACGTGCAGCAGCACAGGTGGCAAGGACACCCACCTCGTCTCTGGAGAAAGAATAATCACTGGCTCTTAAAAATCTACCGACCACTGCAAGAGACGGCCTGAGAGCAGCTGGCTCCACTTGGCTGTGTCTTCTTTTTCAGTCTGTGACTATGACAAAAACGAAGTACCCGGAGCACAGAGGTGCTGCAGACGTCTCAAAAACAAGATGGAACAGTCAAGGCTCTCTTGTTAAACAAGACATGCATGACACTGCCTGACACCATGGAGAATACCGAGTCCAGAAACCACTTTGTTTTGCAGTACTGGGCATTAAACCCAGCGCCTTCAAACCAAGCTACACCTCCAGCTTCTTCTTCTTTTTTTGAAACATACTAAGTTGCCTAGGTTGGACCAGAACTTGCAACCCTGCTGCCTCAGCCTCTCAGAGTGCTGGCATTCTGAGCATAAGCCACCATGCCCAGATCCACACCCAGTGATCTAACTGTACCTGAATTTTGGAAAGTGCCAAAAAATAAAATTTCAAACAGAATTGAAGCAGTTGTAAATAACAAATTTGTACTTGAATTAACAAATAATGATGGTTTCATAGATAATTAAACATGATATTTTGATGGTCCTAGACTAACAACAAAATCTAGTAACTCTAGACATACTGCGTATTTACTTATTTCACAGCTATTGCTCATTTATAATAGTTTTAATTTAATAAAAGAAAGCGAATCCAAGGAGAAGACTCCAGGCAGAGAAGTATTCTGGGCTCACAATTAGGTAACATGACAATGTCAATTCTCTACTTATGATGAATCTGACAAAAGAGGAAAATGTTGGGTCAAAGTTTTAAAATATGCTTATCATTAAACTAGAACATCAAAACAAATAAGGTGCATCATATCCAAACCTTTGAAAAATACATATTAATAAAACTACAAGATTTCAATACGATTCAGCACTTTCTCTAAGACGAGCAGTAAGTATTGATTAGAAGCAGTGAAAGGCAGTGGAGATTAACAGTGTTTTTAAAAATCCTCACTGTGTGTAAATACAAAGATTACTAACTGGACATTTTCTTCACAGACTCCAAACTAAAATAAAAACCACCACATTCCTGTAGGAAGAGACGCTCCTGTCTGCTTCAGTCTCTCTCATTTAGGAAAGAGCAGCTCCCTTGTGGGAAAAGCTCCTTTTGATGGTTTGCAGAGTTCAAAGAGCACAGACCTTCGAGCTGATTTCAAGTCTATTTATTAATGCATTTCAAGTTTCAAAAAACCTTACATCTTTGCACAATACTTTATTTTTTGCAATTTTTAGTAAAAATTTCCAAAGTGAACAAAAGATACTGTATAAAACACAGTGGACATTAAACTGACAGTAGTATTAGATCTCATTTGTCTTGGTCTTTTCGTTTTTTACCACATCTTGATTTGCAGTGGAAAGAGTTCAGTGCACGCATCTTTTCAGAAAACATTTAACTTAAGACTCAAAATAAAATAAGGCAGTGTACACCTGCCAAAACCCTACCACAGGATAACGTTACGAGCAAAAAATGTACATGTTCCAAAGTCTACCACGCTCAAGAAGTTACTAAGAACTCTTGCAGAGTAAAAGTCACCGTTGTAGAAAGGCAAACCCACTTCCAACCTTTGCACAGTCCAAAAACAAAGGCATTGAAATGATTTAAAAGCAATTTCTTACATTTCTATCTACTTGTTTGTTTAGAATTATTTATAGTCTATCTGGGGATTCATGTACAAAATTTGTCTCTAAATCATGTACAAAAAGCTGTATTTTGAAAAAGTCACCACATACTGTACAAGTTTACAAGGAAGAGATCCCATTATTTTCTCTAGCATTTTTGGCCTTGCTGGCTTGCGTCACATTATGAGAATGATTGTGTAAACCTTATACTCTTAAGAAAAAAGGAAAAAAAAATCCAAAACACAGAAATCATTTCAACTTCCTCTAAATTTGCCTCTTAGGCGAAGCCAGGAAAATCATAGCTGTTTACTTCTAATTTAAGTAATGCAGCTGGAAAACAGAAGCAATAAATATGTCACAAGCTTCAACTGTTTTGTAATGCCCCCTTCCATTTCCTGCATAGCAATAAGCCTGTTAATATTTTGCTTTCTCTTTCTTTAAAAAAGCCAATTATTTACATCTGCTTAAAAAATAAACTCGGAATGGGACATTGTGCTGTTTCACCTTGGTTGTGGTTAAAATATGTAAGGGCGAATAATGTCAGACGCCTATCTACAACCTAACTACTGGTGGAGCGGGTCACTCATTCTTAGTGGTTACCGATGATCAGGGACGATTCTCGGGAAAACTGCTCAAATACTCTGATAACGACACAGCATTTCTTTTCCACATCAGACAAAAACAAAATTAGCATATTTTAGATATATGGAAAACACAAATAAGTGAGCTACAAATAAAAACAATCACCTCATTGACATAATTCCTACCAAAACATGAGTAAAATGTCACCTATTGATTCAAAAAATGGAACTGGATCAGAAAGCTGAAACTACGGAAGCAGAAACCCGACACTTCCGCAGACCCTCTGCGCCCCTCGGCGCGGTCCCCCACGCACACAGCAGACACTGGATGAAGGGAAATGACCTAAGAACCAACTGTCATTAGAAAAAGGAACATTGATTCTCCCTCCAGAACTGCCTGTGTAAAGCGTTACAGAAACCTGGACCACTGAACACCACCATCCTCTGTTATCCTGAGTATGTCAATTAAACAGTAATTTTTCATTAAGAGCGGAGAGATTTTATAATACAAAGACACATCCATATTGCGATTTCTGTTTACCATCGCACGCAGGAGCACGGTGCGTGTAAGAAACGCAGTCTGCACAGAACGCGGCACGAACGCTGGCAGGCGACGTCTCTGGTGCTGGGGTGGCCAAGCCTCCGCGCCCTGACTGGCAGTTGAAAAAAATATATAGATTTCAATTCTGACAAAAGTTTATCCAGAGCCAAGTTGGACCGCAAGTGAAGAAAACGCAGCAACGAAGAACAGGGAGCATGGGCACACAGCAGGGTTCCAGGACTTTGTGCCGTCAGGTTAAAAACATCTGTCCCTAAGAAAACCGGGCTCCTCCCCACCCCACCCCCAAGCTGGACTTCTCGGGCTTTCCAGGGCCCGGCAGGCCGCCTGGTCTGAGGACACGCTCTCCGGCCACTTTCGTCTTCAACTGTGATCTGCGAGGGTTTAATCTGGAGATGACGACTGAACAGGTTTCTCTTTGGAGTGAAGTTTCCCGCGGTAGGCACTAGGAAGAACCAAGGCAAAGCTGCGGCTAGCGTCTCAGGTGCCCCATCTGGTAGCTCTCCCGGGGCCGCTGGCGCTGCGGCTGCTGCATGGGCTGTGGGGGCCTCCTCCGCTTTAAAGTGCCTGCCATGGAAAGAAAGAGAAGCCGCTGTTCACGCTCTGTCGGCGTCCAGGTGGCCACCTCTCCAGCCACCTTTTAACTTCATGTTGAGACAGGGACTCACTAAATTGCCACAATGCCTAGTCTGCACTCATTTTTGCAATCCTCCTGCCTTGGCCTCCCGAGGCCTGGGACTATAAACAGGTACCACCATGCCCCGTCCACTGTGAATTTTGCAATCTTCAAAAGCAAAGCTGCTCTTTCAGGAAGAAAGATTACAGATCAGCAATGTCCAGAACAGACATATACCTCAAAACTTTCTGATAATTGCTGGGTGTGATGGTGCTTGCCTGTAATCTCAGCACTCAGGAGGCTGAGGCAGGAGAAACACATGAGTTTTGAGGCCAGCCTGAACTACAGCCTGTGTCCAAAAAAAAAAAAAAATTCTGGTAACCATAAAACACATAAAAGAAACAAGTGAAATAATTTTAGTATTTATTTCACTTAACCCAATATAGTCCAAATATTACCAATGTCAACATGGGCTCAATATTAAAATTAACACTGAAATTTTTCATTTTTATAGCAAACTTTCAATGCTCGGTACACATTCACAGTATGACACAGCTGACAGCAGCCGCACAGCAGCCATGCCAGGGACAGAGAAACCCGGATGAGCATCAGAGACCCCAAGGTCAGCACCCGCAATGGGGAGGCCCGGTCCATGCCGGATCACTGCCACGGAGACAGACTGAATTCCCACAGAGAGGCTTAGCTCTTCACTAACGCTGTGGATTTAAGGAAAGCAGTATCAAAACCCAATTTCCTCTGACTCTGCATGAAACACTGGGCCTGGCGCAGCCTCTGGCCCTCCTTCCTCCCAACGGGCTCAGGCAGGGAACAAGGGCAGGACCAGGAGCTGCAGCAAAGCCCTGAGAGGCAGGAGGCAATGCTGCCACACAGTCCCCTCTCATGACTGTGAGAGACAGGTGTCCCGAGGGCAGTGCAAGGCCATGCTACCTTGGAGGCAGGAGGACGAAACAGGTAAGGCCTAAATAATCCAGAGCGGCCATTTCCTCCCCTGCACTCCTGCAAAGGCCCAAGCAAAACTAGAGAGGGCCTCGGCCTAAAGCTGGGCCTTCCTGCGAGTGGACAGGAAGACGCACTGAGCAGCTGCTTCCGGTGGGGGCCGAGACCCCAGCAGCTCCTGTGGACCAGGGTCGGCATCCTCCAGGTCAGCCTGGAGAAGCAGCCGTCCCCATCCCCGTCCTCGACAGCAAGTTTCAAGCGTATGGATGTTAGAAAGAGCAGCTGAAGCACAACCATTAAATACAAAAACCCATCACTAAGGAGCAGCTTAACTACCAAAATAAAAACAAGGAAGGTGAGACTATGAAACAAAAACAAAAACAAAAACAAAAACCAAGCAAAACTAAAGCTTCTAATTCCAAGTCTTTCGGAGACTCAAGACTAGCACTAACCCGGCAGTCATTTGCTGGAGCTGACCGACGGAAAGCATGAAGCCTCAGCCAAGTCCCGGGCGCCGGTAATGCGGGACACAGGAGCACGCACCATAGCTCCCACGGAGAACCCCAGGTGCCAGGGCCGGGGGAGCGCACGCTGCGCCCCGGCTTCCTTACCTGGGAGTGGTTTGGGAGGAGGCAGCTTTGGGTTGCTGCTGGGCGTGTGGACGCTGCACACCTTGATGAAGCCGGCCATCAGCATGATCAGCGCGATGCCCATGAGCAGCACGGCCCACCAGTGCGCCTGTGGACAGACAGACAGACAGAGCCCTGCTGAGTTGCTCAGGGCACAGGCTGCGCATATACATTCTCCTAACTGTCGAAAAGTGACCCATTCACCCTTCCCTCCTGTCTCTTCCTTCCCATACCATTTTCACCCACACATCACAAACACCTGTGCATCGGGGCCACCTGTACACGGTCCATTCAGTACTTTCTGGCTGAAATATTTCCTTGGTGTTTTGTTTCTCATGCCTACTGAGTGTATTTTGTTTTTATGTTCCCTGTGGCTTAAAAGGTATGTAACTTGCTTAAAATTCTACTAGTGGATAGACTGTGAAAATATTCTTTAACCTGTATTATTTTCTTATTATCAAAGTTAAGACTGGGACCTCCCGATTTGCCCTGGTTTGGGGGACAGCCTTGCTGTACAGCTCAGGCCGGCCTTGAATTTACCACTGCACATAGTTTACGGGTTAAAAGTGTCCACCACCATGCTAGAAGGAAGCTCTCTCTTTAGAGGCCTCCTTTCCTTCTCCGCTTTGTCTGTCTTGCAGGGGAGATGGGTGGCTGGGAGTGCAAACCAGGCTCCTGCGCCGGGCAGGTACGTGCTCTATCGCTGAGCAACGCCTCCAGCTCCGCTCTCTTCACCTGTATCACCAGGAATGAGCCCAGACTACTGCTATGAAATTACTCTAACACATCTCAACGCCTTATTTCTCTTATATATTTTTCTTTTTTCTCAATTCATTTATAAGTTAAATGCCTTTTAACAGAAAAATGGAACAATATAAATAATGAAGATGACTCAGTCTAAGAAGGAAGCAAAAATTTCACTTAATCCGTATTAAACCAATCAACTAGCCAAATAAAAAACTTTTCAAACTACTGTTAGTATATTCTTATTAACAGGAAAACGACCACTTCCATTCTTAATAAATTCCACTATGCAACTGCAAATATTCAAAGCATTTTAAGATAGCATGTACTGATAAACACTTTTTAACCAAAACATTTACAGCTTTAAAACTGAATTTTCACATTGGCTTAATATAGATTGTTACACCACATACACAGTTACTGCTAATTATGTCTGGCAAAACTTTCATTGAAAAAAATTGTCTATGATTTGAAGTCTGAAAACCATCAGCCTACTGCCCCTGTCGATACTGTTTACCCAGCGACAATGATGCAGACACCAGACACCTGGGGTGAAGCACCCGAGCCGCTCACCTGTGTCTAAAGCCCTCCCCGCAGGTGCAGCATGCCAGCTCCTGAGGCCCCGGCGAGGCCTTAGCACCCCCAACAGTGGCCCCATGGTGACACAGCACTGCCTGCTGCTCAGCCCTCCGCGCCCCACAGCTCTGCCTTCTGTCCCACTCTGAGGGCCTCAGAGCCGCAGGCTGCTGCTCCGGCAGCCTCTGACCCTGGAGAAGCCTGCAGGGCAGTCATCCGGAAGCAAGTCTCCCTGTTACTGGAGTGGGTTAGAAGATCACAGAACGACCAGTTCTCCTCCCTGCATCCTGTAGGGCAACCCCGGTCTCATTCATCTCTGATTAAGATGTTATCTGCCAAACTTCGTCGACATTCCTTTCTTCTTCGGTCATCAATGAGTATTTCAGAGACGTGAACTGAAGCCATTTAAATATCCCGTTCTTCATCAAACACCTTGGTTTATCTGCACACATATACACGTATGCCTGCTGTACACAGCGGGCGACGGCATCATATTGTTGGACGCGTCTCCTTCCTTCCTGGAGCACTCCACCCCCTACCACCCAAATCCCAGGGCACCCCACTCCACCCGTAGCCCAGCCCTGGACCCTTCTCCCCTCTGACCCCCACGTCCTCTCGGTCCAACCCTGTCCCCGCCGTGCAGACCCTCCCTGCCCAGTCCACACCCGCACCTCCCAGCCTCCCTCTCTGTGCTCTGCTCCCCTCTCTGCTGTGCGGCACCGCAGCTGCACCCAAGCACGAGGCCTGGGCACAGGGTCTGCGTAGGGTTTTCTGGCCAGACACCCCAGTGCTTCAGTGCACCCACACGGGCTTCTGGACGAGGTAGAAAGTTGCATCGCCCTGCCATCTCCCCTCTCCATTCCTGGCCACCGCCCTGTGAGCAGCTGGCCTCTGTCCAGGCCCTTCCACCACACTGCGACCATGCACGACTGCGCCGAAATAAACCTCCCTGATGCCTCCAAGCTGTCCTGTGGGCACCGTCTCAGCCCAGGGAGGGTGAGAGATGCCCATCTTGCTTCGCCTCATCTAACACACTCAGGATGGAGGCTGGAGAAAGGGCAAGGAGTGGAGAAGGAAGAGGAGACACAGGCATGGTTTCCACCCCACTGGGCTCCTCAGAAGTCTCACGCAATCCTCAGACTGGTGCTGCATCAGGCAAGGCCCACGGCCACCTTCCTTCTCTTTATTTTGATTCTGCAACCCACAAACAGGGCCTCGTGTTCGTCCCGCTTCCCACCCAGAACCGCAAGGACTGCACATGGGCAGGTGACAAGGCCTCCCTGCTCAGGACTGGACTGAGAAAGAAGCCACAAATCTCAGTGTTTGCATGGAATCCATTTTCACTGCTGCAAACTCGCTGAGTGGACAAGGTGTGGACACATGAATAGGGCTGGCCCTCAACTGCAAACACCAGGCTTACAAACTGCTTTTTAAAAGCCACCTCCTGTCTCCTACCGAAACAGGACAGACCAGCTACTGAGCGGGCGGCAGAGCAGGCACAGAACAGCTCCGCGCAGTGCAGGACATAAACCCCGGCCCCTCTCCAGTGCCTTGGCTACTCTGGTGATTGCTGCAAACTCCCAAACGTGCTCCAGGAAGGCGGCATCACAGGCCACACGGTCCGGTCCCCGAGGGCTCTCAGGCGCAGCCAGTGCTGTCACTGTGCAAGGCTGTCTTCCCTTCCTGGCGCACAACCATCCTTCCGATGGCCAGTTGTACCACAAGGACTTGGAGCACAGTGCGGGCCGGGCCACCCCTGTGCTAGAACTCGTCCTTCAACACTTCCACCAGAGCGCTCCAAGATCCAACAGCAAGTCAGACACAGAAGCAAACTCAATCACACGACACAGCACAGTCGGGTACGTGTGACAGGATGCCACTCACTCTGCTCTTCCATGTCCACTAGCCCAGCGGCACAGTCAGCCTCGGAAGCGTCCATGGTGGGTTCACGCGGGGTAGACTGCCACAGGAAGGCAACTAGAGCTCACTTCCCAACACGTGACTCTGTGAGGTAAGAGCCATCAACTTTTCCAAAGAAAACAGCGAACAGGTCTTTGTAGTTTGTAAATCTCAAGCCGCTCTGACCTCATCATCTCCACCCAACACCCCTGGGCCCCACTTTCCGGCCTCCCTGCAAGGAGGGCAGAGTGCACGCCCCACCTGTGTGCCCCCCCGTGTCCACCCTGGCACCTCATCAAAGCAACGCCGCAGCACCAGCTGGCTCTCCTGCTGTCCGTGAAAACAGCAGCCCGAACTGAAAATACGTTTCCCTGTGCCTGCGTCTCCATTTGAAAGGGGACTGTAAATCCCCCGCCTGTGTCCCTCCATTCTAGCCCAGCACACACACAGGACAAAGCAAAACAAAGCTGTGAAACCAGTTATTACATGTGAGTAATTCTTCCAAACAGTGACCTTAACTAGCTAATGGTCCATTTATTATTTCTAGTTTGCCTACCCTAGACAAATAATGTGACCTAGATCTTACAAAGGAGTCTCTAAAAACTGTTTCTGATACTGCAGTTGCCAGTTTTGCAGTAACCACACAGCAGAAATAGAGAACAGTGCAAGCAGCATGGCAGTGAGAGGAAAAAGGGTGAAGAAAAAGGTTCAGATTGAACTGTGGTTGAAACCTTGTTAAAAATGAAGATCAAAAGGACCTAGTCTTGGCCCAGTGTGAACCTGGGCAATTTAGCAAGACTTTGTTTCAAAATAATATTTTTTTAAAAGGCTGGGGATATAGCTCATGGGAGAACATTTATTTGCCTAGCACAGGCAAGGTCCTGGGTTTGATCCCTAGTACTGGGGGCGCAGGGGAAGTGGGGGCACCTTGTCCGAGTTCAGATCAACATTCACTAATATATGGGATTTAAGCACTCGAAAGCTTTTAGGACCTGGTCTCCCTCCAAATTTTTCTGGGTAACTACGTATGTCAGAACCCCCAAATGTGCAGCATTTTAGAGGCAGTGACAGCAATCTTTCAAGAATTTAGTGTCTAGAGAATGGAACATGGATAACAGCGAGAAAAATTAACACAATGGTGTAAGTACAGTCAACTGTGACAGTTATAGTTTTTAATAATGTTCTCTTTAAAAAGAACTAGCAGCATGAGCTAAATGTTTTATCTTTTATATACTATAACATGGAGGCCACACATCCACTAGTCTAATGAATATGAGTACGTGTTGTCTCCTAAAAGGCCACGAGCAGGCGTGCTGACACTTGTCTGCAACCCTGACATTCCGGGAGGCTGAGGGAGGAGGAGCACCATTTGAGGCCTAGCTTGGGCAATTTAGCATATTAGCAAGACCCACTCTCAACATAAAAAGCAAAAAGTAAGAGAAA
>PVJX010015904.1:0-41522 GCA_004027295.1 Dolichotis patagonum | reverse complement strand
TGGCTTTATACTATTGTGTTATGTTTGATATTATTGTAATTGAAACTATGCTCAACTATAGCAGAGTTAGAGATATGGTGTTAGATAATGTTGATGTCCAGTTGACTTAATGTAAAGTACTGTGTTGCCTATGTTGTCCTCTTCTGATCTGCTCTGTACTACCCCCTTTTGTTTTATTCTCTTTTAAATAAAAAAAATCTCATTTTGAATAGAAAAATCAGTGGATGTCTACACAAAAATGCAAAAGATGTTAAAACCATCTAACAAAAATTTTAGAGCAGCTGTCACCAAAAAATAATGCTTTGAGAAGCAATTACAAATATACTTGAAACAAATGAAAGATGCAAATTCTCCACAGAGATATGGAAGGTATGAAGAAAAACCAAATGAAAATTTTAGAACCTAAAAATATGAAAAAATAAATAAGCAAAGATAGGCTCAACAGACAAATGGATGAGACTGAGAATGAATCAAAAAACTTAAAGATAAAACAACAGAAATTAAGAAATATGAACAACAGGAAGAAAATTGACTGGGAAAAAACTGAAAATAGCCTCAAGGACCTATGGGTTTAACTTTCCTGTCATTCAGATCCTGAAAGAAGAGGAGAGTAAAGTTAAAAAAATAAAAGTACTCAAATAAATATATCCTGAAAGAAGAGGAGAGAAAAGATAAAGTTAAAAAAATAAAAGTACTAAAAGAAATATAGGCTGAAAACTTCCAAGCTGACAAAAATGACTTAACTTCACTTGTAATTAAGAATGCAACTAGAATAATAAGATGACATTTTATTCTTTCCTTCTCTGGTTGGCAAAAATATTTATGGTTGATAATATTCCTTGTTAATGCATATATACAGAATGGGGATTATTATAATTAGATGTAGTTAGTGGCTTCATTTTTCAAGAAGCTTTCTCTGAAAAGCATTCTGGCTGTTGCTATCAAAATTATAAATATGCATATTCTCTGATGCTGAAATTTCACTTCAAGAAATAAATTTATCCAATGAAGTAACAACACATGTTCAGAAATAAGTATATGAATGATACAAAGGATATTTCTAGCAAATAGAAATATACATTAGATACAAACAGTTCATGTTACACATAGTTGTGGCCTATTTGTACTATGGACATGATGCAGTGGTTTGAAACGTGTATGAGACAGATTTACACACTGTGACATGGAAAGAACTCTACAGAGAAGAAGGTAAGTGAAGGCATAATGTGTGCGCTGTGTCCCTTAATACATTTGCACAAAGAAAAGAGCATGTTTGCCATGATAATGCACGGTAAGGGGGTGCAGAGGTTAGACATGTTTAACAGCATAGCCAACCCTAAGCTGTGTTTGCTTAGAACTTTGCACAAACCTTTTTAAAAAATACCTAGAAACTGTCACTATCTAAGAATGATGTGGAGGAACCGACAGAGACTGTGAAGAGCCAACATCTTCCTGATCCAAAGGTTGACAATGGGGTGCTGGACCGGGAAATGAGAGACACAGGGAACAGACCAGATTCTGCTCTCCACTCTTTTTGTCTTAGACTTTTGCCCAATTTTTAGAAAAAAAAAGAAATATGCTGGTGTATTAATTATTTAATCAAAAGCCATAACCATATAACCACACAATGACAAATAGAGTAATAGCTCACATTTATTGAGTGTCTACAAATACCATTAAACCAAATGCCTGTTGTGTATTTTTTTATCCATAGAACTCTGTGAGACAGCTGGTAGGTGCTATTCTTAGTATTTTAAATATATCATCTCACCTAATGTTTATAGGCACGCTCTATGATTAGTTTCTACTTCATAGATAAACAGAATAGCTAATTCCCTAGTTAGTAGCAGAACAGACCACTGAGTTAAGTAGTCTGACCTTGGTGTCTACACTCTTAAGCCCTAAAACACAGACAAGAGAAAACCCATAATCTTCTAAGCCTGATCAAACCTGGTTCTTCATCTACACTTACAGAATACTGACTGCCCGACAAGCTTTAAACCTAATTCAAGAGGAAGGAGAAGAAAATGAGTCTATAAAACAAAAGACAGACATTCTTAATTTGTGTGTGTAACTCTAAAATAATAGGGCAATGTGATATGTCCAGGCAAATCCACCATTATGTTCTCTTTGAGTTCATTTTATGTATAGCAATTATACTAAAATAATGGATATTAAGCTAATCCTGACAAAGCAAGCTAATTAATATCAGTGTGCAGTTATCTAATTTTCTCCAGATTGAGACAGGTAATTCTAAATGATAAAATATGATTAGCTAGGGAAGCACTTTAACTTGTTTTAAAAATGCTTAACATCTCACAAAAGACAAGGAGAAGCTATAAATATCTTCAAAAAATGAGTGAGTGTGGTCATTCAAAATCAACATTTTTAGTACAGGTAGAGGCTGCTCCTCTGAAGCACTCATGAAGTTAACAAGTCAATTTCTTTCCAAGATTAGAGGCACTTAACACAGTATGGACCTCTTAAGCTTAAGCGCCTGCCCTTGTTTATCTAGGCTACATAGCCTGAACCACTGTACTTCCACGGTCACTGTACACTACGGAAAAAAAACTTAGAAAAGTTTGAGATAGTCAAAGGAAGCAGGACCAAATTTTCCCGTAGTAGGTGCCTCAGACCTCTCACATTTGTACCATCTAGTTAGTCACACAGGATTAGATCTGCTGTGGCAGCCTGCTTTCAGGGAATATCTTCATGGAAACCAGGCCACACTAACATTTACCTAGTTCTTAAAAGGTAGAAAGGTATCACTCCCAGAGTGAGGCTGGCCTCCCAAGACGGACAGGTACTCCACAGCCACGGTCCTTGTCTGGGTTTACTTATCAGTATGCATCGTGGTCATGTGTGCCCCAGTGCCTCTAGGGTAAGTGTGGGCTCAGCTGAGAAGAGTCTGTCTCTTTAAGCTTTACCCAAGGTTATTCTCCTGTGCCTTCTAGGACCACTCCTTCCATGACCTCTCCTCTGGATGCTGTTTCTCTGTTTCTGATGTCTCCACCACTCCACTGGACCAATGCTCTAGGACTTCTTTCAGCATGCATCTTAGATGGTGTCAGGTACAAAGTAATAAAAGAGCAAGGAAAGAAGGATGGATGGGCCAAGAATTGTTTAGGATAAGTTCACTTTACTTACTCTAAAATCTGAAACATTTGCATTAAAAACTGGCAAATCCACAAGAAGATGGTACAAATGACACGAGGAGGGGAGTACGACCTTCAGTGCAGGATCCAAGGACATAGTATATTAGGCATGGTGAAGTTTCACAATGCGACAATAGTCGCGGTCTACATTAGTAGTGGTGAACCTTGGCATGCATGCCACAGCAGGCTGTCTGTGTCATTGAAAGCTCTAAAAGATTTGCCACCACCAATGTAGACCATAAAAACCTACCTGAGTTTCTACCCAGCCCACCTGCTGCAAAAACTGTAGCCATACTTAAACCTTTCTACACAGGCCACAATTGACTGAACCAAGAATAAAGAGCTAGCTCCCACTGACTTAATTGGATTCTCCCTCCCAAGAATTTGGAATTTGAATTCGATGTAATGAGCCTGGTTCTACCTAAAACTATACATGTAAACTCCATGTTTCCAAAACCACATTACATCAAGAAGATAAATAAAGACCAAACTCCCACCTGCCAGAGAAAGATGATGAAGAAGGGGGTGGAAGGAAGAAGAGATGGGGGAGGGGAGGAGAGAGGAGAAAAAGAAAAAGGAGGAGGAGGAGGGTGAAGGGCGGAGGAAGAGAATGGAAAGGAAGAGGAGATGACTGTTGTAGAGGGCTAGAAACGACAGAGCATTTGCCTAGCATGTATGATCATGGCCCTGGGTTCAACCTCCAGCATCATTTAAAAATAAAAATAGTCATGGAGAGTATAAAACAGATGTACATATGTACAGAAGAGGCAGAGGTAAAAGCAGGGAGAACATTCTGAAATCTTTCCAGTTACCGGCTCAAGCCCCTTTTAGAGGCTCACCACATTCCTTGTCTTGGGTTTCATTTATAATAAAACTCCTCTCTGCTAGTTAAGTCAACTCAAATTATACAAATAGCACAGAAATTAAAGTCAAAAAAATAAATGTTTTGGAATGAAAAATAAAGCTAAGACTAGATCAACCTTTAACAACAAACTTACAGAAATGAGGTAGCCTAATACATGTCAGCTCCCACGGTACCCAGCCTGGTTCCTCTGCTCAGGGCCAGCCACAAGGGTAATCGCTCTGGGTCTGAGCTGTTGGTTAGAATTAACATACCTTTCAAAATCGTTTCATTTACAACAAAGACAGAAGTAAGGTGAGAGTAAAACACAAAGTGAGTTAAATCCAGCTACTCTTCCCCATCCAGTATCATGAAAAATACCAGAATATTTTTCTGAAAGTGAATTCTCCGGAGGAGAGGACATCACACAGAAAACAGATGGTTATTTTAAGACAAGTCGGAGACACCCCATATTGCCTTTCTCTCGCTCCTTTCGTCAGCAGGAAGGATTTAAGCAGTTACACTTATTCCTCACATACATTTCAACCATCCTGTTTATGCAATGCAAAAGATAGACAGATAATTGCATTATTGCACTACAAAACAGACAGCTGAATGTGGAGTGGGGCTCAGAAATGGAAACCCTGTCAGTTAGTGTTAGTGAATCATCATATGAAACAAATTGTTCACTTTCTGCTCAGTCCATTAGCTTCAAGGATGAAAGAAATTGCTCTCCCAACACATAATATTCCAATTTCCTATTTTCACTTAGCACTTCCCTTTCCTGCTCAGCAAATAAAATACATTCATATTCTGGC
The DNA here is from genome assembly GCA_004027295.1 of Dolichotis patagonum. Lineage (NCBI taxonomy): Eukaryota > Metazoa > Chordata > Mammalia > Rodentia > Caviidae > Dolichotis > Dolichotis patagonum. Next base: position 36,708 of record PVJX010015904.1, on the reverse strand, counting down.
CTTAATTTGTTCCCTCTGACTAGGACTTTATTTTTGTCAGCAACAGCCCTAAGCAATTACTCTCTGAAATGGAGCTGTAGGAACACAGTACCTCTGACATAGATGGCACTGGCTTGGCCTTCATTTTAGTAGATGATCTGGTAACTAGAATATAATGCCTCACAACCAGTTTGCCCTCTACTTTCAGTTTTAGACAGTAATAGAATGGATCAGGGCCAAATTGCCACAATTCAGTGAAATTATATATACATATTTAATATGCAGTCACATGCCATGTATTGAAATTTCAGTGGCCCCATAGATTACAATGGAGCCAAAAAGTATCACCTAGTGCTGCTGTAGCCATCAAAATGTCACAGTTTAATGCGTTACTCACATGTTTGTGGTAATGCTGGCCTGAACACACCTACTATATGACTGTATAACCAGTTATACAAAAGCACAGGACATACAATTGTGTACATTATATAATACTTGGTAACAATAATAAATGGATCTCCTGTTAACAGGTTTTCAATAAACCATAGTTTTATTGTTTAGAATGAAATAGGAAAACAGAGAGAGAGAGAGAGAGGGAGGGAGGGAGGAAGGGAGGGAGGGAGGGAGAGAGAGAGCAAGATTTACATTACGCTCACGGCAGCCTCTCACACTTTGTTTGCCATGATTCTTGATTACATCAGGGGTCCAGTGACTGTCTTACACACTGTATCAGCTTGCCCCACACCCCATGATGTTTTAACAATGACAAAATTGCCTGAACCTTTTCTCCGAGAGTGTCCACATTGTTAAATGGTTTGTGATTATTTATTTAGTTTTCATATTGTTAATTCTTTAGATATGAAACTGTTCATTCCCGTTTTCCAAAAACTAAACTGAAGCTCCAAAATCGCCAACAAATCTATAGTGAGCACCCAGTTAGTTAGTAGCCATAAAATACAAAATATGTACTGTGATTTCAAAGTCCATGTTCTCTCCACTGGCCCCGGGAGAGAGATTTTATTTAAAAGTTCCCAATGCTGATGAAACCCAGATCCTTCTAAAAGCTACAGTGAAAAACTGGGACAGCAAAAGTCTTATCCAGTTATCTAAGCTGCTTCTCAGCTTAAGTTGAATTTGCTTTGATATTTTCTTTCCATGGAACAAATCAGTGACCTACAGGCTAAATCTCAAGTTGTCACCTAACACTCAATTAAACACTTCTGCTGAGCACTTTTGCCGGCCACATCTCACTAGAAGAACTTTCGTCATTCCCAGAATTAAAGGAAAATAAACAGGTCAGACATCCCATATTTCTATGGCGCAGACCAAGCCAAAAGGACCTCAACGTTATTTCTCCAAGAAGTTATGATTCTCAGAATCAAATGGAAAAATGAGAAGACAGCAAATCTAAAACTTTCCTTCTTCTCCTCTGTGCTTTTACCTTGGGGTTAGAACATTTTTAATGCCAGTGACAGCAGCAGGAAAATGAGAATGGGGCAAAAATGCCATTTACCAATACACAGACCTGAAAAGCCAAAGGCCTGTCTAGTTGCAAGTGCAGCTAAATCTGTGGTTTGACATGTCGTTAAGACATCGTTCTATCTTTTGCTCTTGCACCTACGTTCTCTGTATGATGACCTGTGTAAAATCCAGACTCACATTTCACCACCCTAATCACAGAACAAAAGAGTGTACTTCTTTCTCAGCATTTCCAGAAAAGTCCAGAGGTTTGCATTAACTAGAGCATGGACCATTCTAGAACTTATCAGAGTAGGTAAGGAGACATGCTATCACTTTGACCAAGTCTTGACCATAAGCCCACTCCTTGACCTAGGAAGTAATCAGCTCCACCTAAGGTATGGACTAAGAGTTAGGGTGTGATTCACAGAACATGGGGGTCCATTTACTGGCCAAAGGAGGTATGGAGAGCAAATAAATAATAACTAGAGAGTATACAAGTAAGAGACATATTTCTAGAATAGAAAAGCAGCCTCCATCCAGGAGAGAAGTCTGTAGAAGCAATGGTTTGGTTGGTTTTTTCCCCTCTGTTTCCAGACATAAGTTCAAGAGGCTGCCTCAGTCTGGCAATTAGCTGTCAGCTGATCACCAATTCAAATGTCCTGGAGTAGGCCGTGCTGATGATCTGTACGAGCAGTACTAATTTGGCTGGGTGAATCAAATTATACTTTCCAATGCCACTTCAAATCAGGATTGCTGTGTCTGCACTCATTTTCAGGGTAAGCATTACCATGCACGTTATTTTCTCTGATACTGACTATGTGGGCAAGGGAAGAATTTAGGTTTAAGTTCTGCTCAACAGGAACGACCAAAAAAGTTTTAGAGATTTGTGAGGAGACTAATTAGGATCCATTCCATTTTAATGGCCAGGCTTTTGCACTGAAATGGATAGGAGAATATGTTCCGCCCTTGCAAGGAAGATTTTTTTTCTTCCAAGTAGCTGTCTGATTTGGGAAACTCATTCTTTCATAATGCCATATGTAGCGATCAATCAGATGTAATAATCAAAAGGAAGTTTGCCTAATCAATCCTGATAAACAAATAACTGCTATAGTGGCAAACCTAATGTGTTCTTCACTTCAAATTCACTTGCCAATAATTGGCCTCATTAACGTCTGTGAAGTTAGCTGTTCACTAAAATTGGGCAAGCTGTACATTAGATGTGTTCAGTGGTTTGCAAACCTTTGGGAATAATAGACCTATTGAATCAGCATCTTGCTAGTTTCATGGAAATGAACAAGCTAAAAAGTAAGGTGAACGCAAGAGCTCTACAAGGAATGAAGGGGAAACCAGGAAGTTTCTATCCTGTTTGTATCATGAATGTTATCTTCCTTGAACTAAACACAAAGTGAAGGCTAGCTTTGCACCTTTCTAATGATCTGATTTTGACAGAAAAGGAACCTAATTTCTTTGTGCCATCTATCATTCAAATTACCCAGCCCACATCTGTCAGATGTTTTTGTTGTTCAATTGTAAAAACTGTATCCAGACTGCATTATGAGAATGCCGTTCACAGGCACCATAGCCACAGATGCCCTGGGGTTGAACATCAGGCTCACTGCAGTCTTACCAAAGGAGGAAATGCACTTCCAGCTGCTGCACTAGACCCATCCTTCTTGGAGAGAAGAAGAAATCACAGCAAGTGAGTCTTTTCTAGGATATCAGAAATATGCATTTGGGGAAATGGGAGGCAGCTAGTAGATGTTACATTCATGTGGCATATTCTCACAGAAATAGCCCAGGGAACAGTGAATAAAACTATTTAATTTACCTGGAGGTGAGGAGGAGTTTTTTTTATCCTGAATTATCCTATATGTCAGCACTACCAACATTCACCAGTAATGTACCATTTCTTCATTTTGTTTGCACTTCATTTTGGTTCCTATATTAATATCTCTGAGTCACGAGGAAAACAAATTATATTTGCTTTCCAGTCTATATTTTCTTCCTTAAGAGCTAGCCAAGGAAACTTTAACATGATTCTGTTTGTCAAAGAAGCTTTAAATATTTGCAAAACACACAGAATCTCATTGGATGACTGCTTTTACAGTTAAATGAGTATCAATGCATATCCTACTTATCCCTATTTGCCTTAGTCTTTCATATTTTCGTTCAAATACATTCACTTAAATTTATAATCTGTTTAATTACGATAATTTTTAGTAATGTCCACCATAAGCCAATCAGACACTGCAATGTCCCTAACACAATGTCCCTAAGACTTCGTAGATCCCTAATTCGGTGGTGGCCTCCTAATTCGTTTTACTGCTTGGATTCTTATCCCTACTCCCAGCCACCCCCCACCTCCCTACAATGCGTTCTCACACCTAGCTTCAGAAGGCTCCTGAAAATGTAATTCGGGTTTTATCACTGCCTCCCTCAGAGACATCCTTGTGACTTTCCCTTGCATTTGGAATAAATTTGGTCCCTTATGGAATCTGTGTCTTCTCACCTTGCTTCCCATGCTGCTCATGTATCATTTTACTCCAGCCCACTAACAATCTATGACTTCCTCAGGTGCATCACATATTTCTGCCTTAGGGCCTTTTTGGTCTTGCTGTTACCTTTTCCAGGAATACTCTTTTCACAGCCCTCTCCATACCTGGATTCTTCTTATACCGTGATTCTTGGTCAAATAGCATCTAAGTAAAGTCATCCAAGCTACCTCACCTCACCCTCTCATTACTCTTTATCAAGCCATCTTAATTATTTTCTTCATAAAACTTGTCATCATTTCAAATAATCTGAGTTTTCCTTTTGCCCATGTCCCCTCCACTGGGATGCTAATTCAAGGTGGGCATAAACTTTCTCTGTCTTAGCCACTACTACAACCTCAAGTGCTAGAGCAGGGCCTGATAATGTTCTAAACTGAATGAATGTTTTGAGGTCCCAATAAAGAATCACTATTTCATGTTCCAGAACTGCTGGATTTTGAAATATTCAAATCTAATATTAGAAGCAGCAGTTTCCACAGTAAATTCCCTTGACTCTTCCCAAAACATGATATTCTGCATTAGAATCACTTTCAAAATGAGAGAACAACTTTGAAAATTAAAGGAAGAAAAAAGCAAAACAAAACTCAGGCACTTCAGAAAACTCTAGGCTTTTTTTGTTTTTCATTATAAGTAAGACAAGGTTCATGAGAATAAGCATCAGTGCTTGGTTCTTTAGAAGCTGAAAATTAGATCAAATGAATTGGAGGACAACTACATCTAGTGTTAATGTTTTCGTGCTCAAATAAAGAAAATGAGATGATGTGAGCCATGACTCAATTTGAAAATGAAACTTTGAATTTCTATTTACTTCCACTTTAAATCACATTGCTTCTCATCTTATTTAGACTTTTCATGTTGGTAAACATTGTAATATTTTACATTCATTAAACTCAGGCCCATTCACTGTGTGTAAGCAAGACAAACACAGATATGTTGTCCTTATAAAATATAATTTCTAATTACACAATAAATAAATGAGTGTAAACCTGAAACCCAAGTCTGATGATCCCTACCAATGATATGTTAAAAAGGAAACTTGGGTCACATTTTCCCACTTTTAATATGTCATTTATAAACCATTATGCTTTTATTATATCAACCTAATCATTCAAAACAGACTAGACACCTGACCCTAATTCATAACACACAGAGAAGGCTTCAAATGTGAACCTGGACTAATCAAATTTTATCTATGTTTTGCAAAATGTGATGGATAAGAAATTTGATTTTGCTAGGAACTCTGCATTGACCTCTGATTAGCTGATTATAGAAGTCACAGCAAAGCCAAAATAGAGTAACTACTCACAGTGAGGTGACGGTGAGCAAGGGTCTTTAAACTTTTAATTGCCCCTAGATCAAGTTAATTTAGCTCTAAGTCATAAGGCATAATTGAGACAAATGGTTACACTGAGCAGATATCAGTTATGACAAGAAGCTGACTGTGATCATTTTGTTGCACTATTTCTGTTGGAGAACTTTTTCTGCCAACACTTTTCCTATGATGGCTATTAAATTTTATAGGATTTTTCCCAACATTAACTGTAATGGCATTTGCATGTTAAATGCTCACAACAAATGAAAACGACGGTTTCATTGTTTCACAGGGTGAAAATCATACTTACTGCTACTCTGAATGAAGAACGGATCTAAAAAGAATCAAGTAATTCCTCTTCATTGTATGATGCCTATACAAGCTCTGTGGGAAAGCCCATTTACTTTACAGCTCTTCTATTTTTAACACAAGATAGATATTTTTTTCACAGGTAAGAAACCTGAAGATTTCACAATAAGCCAAGCATAATACAACCCAGATGTTATTTTGGTCCAGGAGATTTGCTTACAAGTAAACATAATTCTCCCTCAAGTGTATTTACCTAAGAAGTTATCCTTTCATGGAGCTACTATGGGCTAGCTATGGTTGTTTGAGCAAATGAAAGAAAAAAAGAATTCTGTAGGATGTGTATTGAAAGCAACGCAAATTATGGAAACTATAGAGAAGGCATATATTGAAGATTTCTTAGCAAATTTTATTCTCCAAGAAAATTCAGTAACCTGATCTGAAAATTTGAAGATTTGTTATGCTAGACTATTATTCTGAATTATTATTTGTAAGTAAATACAAAGTAAATACAAATGTAAGGGTCATATAGATCTAGCAAAGCAAGATATAAGAAAGTATATATTTGTAGTTCTCCAAAACTATTAAAACATGCAACTGCTAAATCATTCTAAATCTTTTTATTTTGTTGTGGCTTGCCCACCATTTCTGTATCACTGGTAATTTTTCAAGGCACGATCCCTTCACCTAGACAAGCATTTAAATTTCAGGACACTCACACTATCCATTAGATGTCCTCTCAAGGATTCAGTTGCTGTAAGAAATGTTTCAGAAATCAAAGTCTCAGTAAATAATTAAGATAACCAACTTCCAAACCTCTGAACCTTCATTTTAACTTGACTTCTTCCTGGTGTGCATTTGATCTCTTTCTCATGTTTCTTCTGCATATTTTTAGGTCAAAGATTTCTGACCCACAATGGGCCCTGATGAAAGAGTATGAATAATTAGGAATTATGGGTAATTTCTTATTAAGAAAATATCCTTTGTATTTGTTCAAGCAAGTATTTTGGAATTGCTAATTTAAAAGTCAATTTGTCAGCTTTTTCTTCTTTACTTCTTGTCCCCTCCTCCTCCCATTCAATACCCTGTACTACCAAAAACAGAATCAAGAGAACACAAATTGTGTTTGGTGAGGGATGCAGAAGATGAAATTCATTCAGCAGTTTCATATGCACTCAGATACCTGATTTTTATTTCTGATGTCTAGGATCACCAGAAATCTGTGCTATATCACAAATGTTTGCCCTGAGTTGCCCAAATTTGAGAAAGTGGGTAATTTCCCCAAAATCTGGTCTGGTTTAAGGGTGTGAGGAAAAATAATATATGTCCCATTGGGCAACCCTAGATCACATACCCATTCCTATTTAGTGATAAGCATTAGTTTTGACAGGCATCAGTTTCCTTTCTCTTACTATACATGCACAGTTACATGCAACTTCCCAGTAATACAAAATGAAAACGCAATGGGCTGTGAACATCGGCGCATAACTAACTGATACTTTGGAGAAATCGCTTAGTTTCTCCATGACTAAATTTCCACATCTTTTTGGAATCAAAGATTATCACTGTAGCCCTATGCCTTTATTATCCTCTGACCAGAGAAATGAGTCAAACGCCTGAGATTAGAATTCACTTTATTCCAGCATTAACTTCATAGTCACAAGACTTATTTCCCATTGTTTGGTCTTTCCTAGTATTCTTACCACAAGTACTATCTTCCAAAGTACTTCAAGAAGCTTGCCACAACTTAGTTTTCACAAGGTCAATGCAACCTATATATCCTGTTTGTAAAATGCTGTCTTTTCTTGCACTGTATAAACACTCAACCTAGAAGCATTCCAAATACTGTGTTACCTCAACAATTTTTGAGTTAAAATACTGAATCATTTGCTATTGTGATGGAAAGTTTCCTATAATTCTGGGAATTATATGGCGAATTATGGGAATTATGTGGTGAAAACACTGAAACTACTAAAAATAGAAACTGCTTCACTGTTGTTTTCATTTTATCTAATGGACACAAAGGAGAAGCTCAGCTCAGAAAAGGTCATAAGCTTGAAGCAGAAGAGTGCTACTTGTTACAAATTTTAAGGAAACAGTTCAGTTAAGGACGCTAAGCAGGAATGTCAAACCTACGTAGACATTTAAATGTATTATTGTCTTTCAAACAGTGAGTGGTTGTCTGCCATGGGTTTCCTTATGGCACATCATACATTAACACAGTAAGTTATAAGTAGGTATAGATATACAGAATTGCATGCTTACTAGCCAAGCTATGACATAGAAAGTTATTGGTGTTCCATTACATTGACCAAACTGCTACTAAGCCCTCCAAAAGAGCATGCTGGCAACAAGGTTCCAGGCATCAAATCCCTAGATACTGATTCATTTTGTTTAAGGCATCGCACACTGTGTTCAAATCACTGCGGAGGTCTTGCACCACGTTTTCAATACTTCTGGTGTCTTTCAGAATTTCAATACTCTGTGTGTAGGGATTGAAGTATACTGAGAAGGGACGGTTAATTGACTTTGCAAAATCCCTGCAGAATGAACAGAAATAGGATACATGATCAGCGCCCACGGGTACAAGAAATAGACAGCAGGAAGGAAGTAGAACCAGAAAAATAAAAAGTTATTTTCTATAGATGGATGAAAGCAAGTTTACCTCATCTTTTCTTTGGCTTCTTCAAAACTTTCTGAAACAAAGTAAGCTTCCTGGAAGGTGGTGATAAGGCATTCCTGTAAGCAGGTGGTCTTTGGGTCAAAGGCTTTCACACATGCTTTGTCAGAAAGAGCATGCTGCAAAATATACCACAAAGCCCGTTAAACTCCATAATGAGACTCCCAAAGCCCATGACATCACATTTCTACGACGTGTGTGAGAGCTCAGTAATCCTACTGAGCTGCTCAGCTACTAGTCTGCCATGAAATGGAGAACTCTTCCATGTGCTGAGCAAATGGAATGGTGGCGGATTCTGTATGTTTGTTTTGCTTTTGATATCTGTTTACTGCCAAAAGGGAAATAAGATTATAGGGTTATTTTATTTATTATCAGCCAAACTCATACTGAAGGGCAGCTCAGAGTTATGCCTCAACAGAAATGGAATTTTAAGTCTCTGCCTATGAATAGAAGCAGGGACCACATAAATATGTTCTTAAATTTATTGCTATAAGCAATCCACTGAAATTTCGTTTAAATGGCAGAAGTAATAATTACCTGCGTGGAGAGGTAATTGGGAGTCTCACTAAACTATTTGTGGACTCATTGCAAGACATTTTGAGGCCAGGTACTATGTATCAACAGAGTCTGCAGTGGGCATGTATATTTGAGGATGCTTGCAAAGCATTCATTTACCTTCCACCAAGTACAGCAGAGCAATATACAGTGAATAAATATTGCCAGTTGGGAAAAAAAAAAAGCTAATATTAATAGTTATACCCAAAGCAGGCATTAGAAAAACAGGAAAAGTGGTGTGATTACTCTCTGAACCATAATTTTTTTCTGAACCATAATTAACTCTGTTCAGCTCACTATATGACTGACACTAAGAACAGCATGGAACCGTGAATGACTATGTCTTTGAGACAGATGCAGTGAGGTGAGCTCTCATGTTCTGCCACATGCTACCAGCCTATGTACAGACCCTAGGTAGATGGGTCCAAAGCATCCTAAATGTAGGAATTAAAGAGAAATTTATAAAAGTGCAAATATCCAGGTCTTAGTTTCATTCAGTAGGTCTATATAAAACCCATACATCTGCAGTTTTAAAGGCACTGAGGTGCCTCTGATGTAGTGGCCATGAACTATGTTTTGAGAAATACTCCTGTGGATTCTGTTCTTAATGTAAGGGATATATTAGCTGGAAGAAAGAAAAGGGGTAGCAGAATCTATCTGGAGCTAGGAGTTAGGAAACTAAGACTGTATCGCTACTACCCAGCTGGGTAACCCTGGAGAATGATTTACCCTTTGGGGCCTCCACTCCCTCGACTGTAAATGAGAAGTTTGGGCTGCTCAACTCCAGATAGTCTCCAGTCCAGGCACTGGATTTCACCCTAAACATTTTTTTTGCTCTCCCAATCTCTAATAGCTAGAATATCCTGGAAATTTTTCTGGAAACTCTTTCCTAATCAATATGCTTAATACATTCCCACAACAACTTCAAAATGCATGAAATGATTCATAGCCCTGTGTGAAGATGGCTCTGGTTGCCTAAGTTTGAATATGCATTTGAGAACCAGAGAATGATATGTAAGGCAAGAGGCTCATGGCTCCACTCTGTGTGTGGTGTGCTTTCCTGCCAATGTCCATTGTCCAGATCAGTGCATACATGAATCACAGAACACAGAAGCCCTTCTAGAGAGAACCCACTTTTATTTTTGGAGAACAACTTCATTATAAAGCAGAAGGTTGCTACACTTGCGAACACATTTGTGCTAAATTTGGTGCAATACCGCAAACAACAGGGGATTTAGGTTCCACACAACTAGTAATTCTACCCACATTTTAAAAACAACTTCACAGTTTCAAAAAATAAAATATCCTCAGATGAGAGGTATTGCTTCTGGCATCCTGAAAAGCATCCTATTGGCTCGCTGTGGTTTTCAGAATTACAAGTTGTCTTCTTTGTAGTCATACATGTGGTTACGTTTAACTATGCTGTGTTCTTCTAATTGCCCGTTCATTCTTCAGTGCACACGGAAAGAATGACACCGGCTAGCTCAGTGTCCTCAGTCTTTCTACTCTCTCAGCCCTGCACTCAGGGTCACAGACTTGTAGCAAAGCCAATTGTAAGAATGTTTAAGCCATGGCTGCTCTGGGACATCTTTACTAAGCCAGACTTTTCACCAAGTCAAGGACACTCACAGAAAAGAAGTGAAACTCATCTGTGTGGGTCTCCAGTGATTTACAGGACATTAGCAACCTCAGCAGTCACTACCTGATGCCTCTAGAATGTATGTATGCAATTACAGAAACTGAAATCAGCATGTGACAATTCCACTGGGAATTCAAATGACTGCATTTAGTCATTTAGCAGGCAAAGGGGATTACAGTACACTGATAAAAGGCCCAGAGGGCACGGACTTCAAGACTTCAAGAAAAATCACTGGCTCCACAACATATACTTTGAAGCAAGCACCATTAGGTTAACAGAAATCACATTTACCTAATGTACTATCCAAAGGAAAAACTGGAAGTTGATTGTTTGAAGCTCTCAAATAGGCAGCTTATTATCAGGAGCCTTTTGTACATGCTGGTTAGCTGCTGGGGACTTCTCCACCCACAGAGCATGGGACTAATACTACTCCTTGTCTGTTAATGAGGACAGGTTATTAATGGTATCCATGGACCACCCTGGAGCCTGGGGTTGAGGGGGTAGCCAGGAAATGAGACACCATAACCAGGTGGTACCTACAGCTATAAATGGTCTCTTTTACCTTATGATGAGCTGATCTGTGCGATGACTACCAGGCATATTATGCTGCCCACTAGGTCTCCTATCTCTTATACCACATATGGCCCATGGGGTATAAAATAGCATCCATATCTCTCAAGTTCCCAAAGCTCAATAAAGAAACCATGTGTTTTGCTTTGAAACTCCTCTCATGGGTCTCAGTAAGGCACCTCAGTTTGGGGAGCACCTCTTATATCTTCTCCTCCAGGTTTAGACTTATTTCTCAATAAACATTGACCCAAACTACTTTCTGTCCTTCTTGAGACTCTCATGAATCCTTCCTGAAATGTTAGCCATCTGAAATCCTAAAGTCTATAAGAATTACTCCAACCTCCAGCAGAGAAGTTTTACAATGCTGGAAGAATCTGGTTGACAATCTTTTACTCTCAAACCACTTCAGAAACATAGGAATGCCTGAGATTCACCATCTCCTATCTGAATGCTCCAGCTTGGATTTACCCATAGTGCTAAGGACAAGAGCACAGGACTGTACCCTGGAGATCTGAACTCTTAATATTGCTCTCCCAGAGGTCAGATATATGACATCAAATGGGTGAAACTACCTCAAATCAGGCTGCAGTTTCCTCTTTGATAAACTTAAAATATTGATCTACATGAATTCTAAGGATCTTCTTGCAAAACAATGTTAATAAAGTCTGTATATGGCCAGTACTGATACCATCCCCTCCCTCCACATCAGCCAAGATAAACTGACCATAACACCTTTGTCCCTGGCCCTGGGGTTGGCCTTGCTGTCCTTCCCCATTCAGGAGGCCATTACAAACTGACTGACTTTAGTGGACAAGTTAAAACTTATTTGCCATTCCAGTCATTTAACTGTAAAGATCTCTTTTTCAGCCTTAAAATTTCCCAGAACCCAACTGTTAATAGATAATACTGTAAGGTGGTTAAGACTACAAGTCCTCAAGATAGAGAACTGAGGTTCCAATCTGGCTCCAGCCCTTCCTCACTATGTGGTTTCAGGAGAGTCACTTGACCTCTACAAGTCTATCCAAACACTCACCTGGAAGATGGGGAAACTAATCCCATCTAAAATTGATGACTGCAGTCAGAATCAAATTAAGTAGGGTACGCTAAGTGCCTGGCAAGGAAAGTGCTCAACAGATGTACTTCTCCTCGCTAATTCAGTTCAGAGAGGAAGTTTAGTGTACACATGTACCCAAGCATGCAGGCCTTCTCTCGCAGGAGCCTGAAGCCCTCGGAGGAAGAATTACAGCCCCAGCTATAAGGAGGTACCAGACTGCAACAGCACCTGCCCTGGCTCACCAGCTCGAAATTCCCTTGCCTCCCAAACACCTGCCTTTGCAATGACACAGCGTTATTATCTCAGCTATTCTGGATGTAAACCCTGTGATCCTCACTCTCTATATCAGAACTAGTTAAAGTTGGAAGGGAAAACTCAAGTGTGAAGTCAGGTTTCTAGGTAGCTTGGGCCCTAGATTCCAAATAAGAATTTGCAAACACCCCTACACTCACACTGCAATCATCTTTTCCCACATCAGAACAACAAATTTATGCACCGGTATATGTGAGCACACATTACATGTGTGAGTATCTAATAATTTTTAAACATCTCTCACATGCTCAGCCATATGCAACATCAATATTCCTATTGCCAAATTGGGCAGTGAAGCGTCACACTTATTTTTCAATCAATGATGCCAAGTTTGAATAAGCTGCATGGCAAGAGAACATCCTTCTGCAAGAAATGCCTTTAATAGGCTGAAAACACTTCCCAGCTCCCAATCCTCCAGCGCAAGCTTTGTTATTACTAGCAGTGCTGGTTTTGTGAAACTGAAGGGGAAGAGAGAGGCCTGAACTATCTGAGCAAGTGTGTGGGGGCTCAGAAGCAGTTCAGCCTAACTAGCAGCAGTGCTGACCTGCTGGATGACCTCCGAGAAACTGGAAGCCTCCGAGGCTCTTCTACACTACCAAGCAGTAATTCTGACCACCACACATCACTGGAAGTGGCAGTAAATACAAATGATTGTAATAAACAGAAACGTGTTTGGAGAATGCTGATTAGTCACTGTATAAGGACAATACCATAAATTCTTTGTGCAAGGACATCCTAAAACTAAAGCTAAAATAATAATATTTTAAAGCACCAGCCTGGTCAAAAATCTAAAAAGCAAAACATATATTTATACATAATATTCCAGCAACTACTGCTAAGACCACTTACAGAAAAAAATCTAATCCCTAGCTTGACAGAAATAAGAACTAGACTTCACCCATGAAGAAGAAGCAGAAATTGCTTTTTGCTTTTGAGTGGGATAAAAATTTTAGACAGATAATTCATTGATTAGCAATCATTTCCTTACCATCTTATGAGAACAGATTTCACCGTTGCTTCTCTAAAAGAACTAGTTCAAAAAGGATCCATATGAATTCCTTTCTTAGAACTATACCCCATGTTCCTTGAAATCTTGGGCCATGAATTTTGAATTTGTTGAACAAAATCAATGAATGAACAAGAAAATACGGATGAAAAATTAATAGATTTATATGGTTAGATCAGCTCTACAGTAGAGAGATGCAAGGTGTGAAATAAAAGAAACATGCTAACCTGTGGGTAAATGGCCATAAATTACCCTATTTTCAAGGTTTTCAACATCAGTTTTCCAGATGATGTACCTCATGATTAACTGCTCTCTCCGGCGATAACAGGTATGAAAACAAAACAAAAAGAGACCATTGTAGAGGGTGAGAGAAAATATAGTCTTTATGGTTATCAAACTTATGTTGGACTTTATAAGAGTTTCCATATCTATTTTGTTTCTGTCTTCAAAGATAAAAGCAAGCACTGTCAAAAATTAGAGGAATACAAGTTATTTCCAAAAACACCCATTGGAAGCACGTGGCCCACTCTTAAGAGCACCATCTTTGCCTCAGAAAATTTAACCTCTTACAACACCAATTTTAGAATGTGCACTATTCCCAGAGAGAAGATGAATCATGGATACTTTTGCAAAAGTTAGAAAGGCCATACCAAAACCCTCAGTAACTTAGCTTGGTCCTACATTAGACCAGCAGCTGGAACCGCATGAAATATTTTACTATAAAAGGTAACTGCATTCAAAACTGCAAGCACGTTTACAAAGGAATTACAATAATGTTGTTAGTTATCCCATTCAGACCCATCATTTATTCATTCAAGTAAAAGTTAGAAGCTAACTATTTTGAAGAAAACAAGAGGCATTAGAGTAGCCCTTGTTGATTTTCCTGTAGCCTGGTTTTGAAGGCCCGTAATACTTTCATTCTTTTGTTTTGGTTGGTTTTATACTATGTTGTTTTGTTTGAATTTATTGTTTATGAAAGTATGGACAACTATTTCAAAGAAAAGAGACATTATGGTAGCCACTATTGATTTCCTGTTGTCTTGAAGTTCTGTGTTGCTTGCGTTGTTCTGTTCTGATCTGCTTTGTTGTTTTGCTTTGTTTTGTTTTGTTCTCTTTAAAATAAAAAAACACTAACAAAAAAAGTTAGAAGCTAATTCAGAGCTTTGAGAGGGCTCTGGATAGGCAAGGGACAAAGGATGGTACCATAGAAATCATCTGATGTTATGTATTCTCTGCAAAGAATCAGAAGATATCTCTCATAGAATGAGTATATGAATTGACAAAATGGTACAAAGGCACAATCATAGGGATGTTGGGGTGGTGGAATTTGAGAATAGAAGGGTGCTAATGATGGGAGGTGATGGACCAGAACCAGAGATACACTGCAGACACTGCCCTTCAGTATACATATTTCTGCCTGATTTCCATTTCTAGACAATTCTGTCTACAAAAATAGGAGCAGAAACAACAGATTCACCCCAGTGCTGCCTACACATGCCTCATTAACCAGGTCAGAAGACCCTGTCGAAAGTTGGGGGCCATGAGAGAGATTTGTTTCTTTTGTTTCTTGTCTAATGCATAAACTACCTGAGGAGAATGTAAATAGATGTAGCCCAAAAGCTCCATTGCTTTCTCACAAACCCCCTTTCAGGGAAATCAAAGCACTCTACAGAGTGGCATACGACACCATGCTATTACTGTGGACTTTACTGAGAATAAACCCAAGTGGATTTTTTGGTTGAAGATTTATTTTGTAAAAATGTACCACATTACATCAGGTTTCTGCCGGCTTGACCATTGCTGTTTACTCCAGCTATCCTGAGCCTCAGCTCACTCCCTGAATGGGCCAGGCTTTGCCCAGAGTCCAAGTGGCACACACTGTTGTCCCCCGATCTACACTTCCCATTTCTTATTTACTCTTCTCGTCCCTTAAGGGCCAGCTTGGACAGCAGAGTCATTGTCAGAAAGATGAGGCCTAATATGTACCACACGCGTTTGTCACATTTTTCCTATTAATTAGCCAGTAGGTGTTTGCCTTTTTCATAAGAGATCAGCTCCTGGATAGCAAGGATCTGAGGTGTGCTGCCTAGTACTTAAGAGCTCAGATCCGAGGACCTAGACTGCCCGGATTCAGGCCCAGCTCCAACATTTATTAGCTGGGTACCCTGGAACAAGTCCCTTCTCATATTTATGCCTCAATTTTCTCATCTGTGGTAATGATATTAATGAAGACTAAGTAGGATAGTACATCTCAAGCACCAAAAATTCCAAAGTCTGTTTAAAAGTTTATTAAGATTGATTTATCATTTTATTCTTATTCTTTGTCATTACCATTTCCCTTTTTGTCCCCAGTGTCTGGCACAGTACATGGCACATTTTAAGGGCTCAGATTTTTGAGGAATGAGCAAATACATAAATGGAGGCAGAAAAAAAGCAATAAAATTACAGTACAATTGCATCTTTCAAGAATACAAACAATGAGAAAGTTCCAATAACAATATGCTTACCAACTATATGATGTAAGGATAATCAAGGCTCAAAATAAAAACCCTAGAATAATCCATAATCCTGATCATATTCTAACTAATCAAAAAAGATTAAATTATTTTCAGTGCCATTTCTAGATTGATTTTCATACTGCATTCTAAATTCATCAAGAATTTCCCATTCCCCAATGGAGTATAGATAAAAATTCTTAAATTACCAGTATATTAAAATTATTAAAGGTGACAGGCCCCACCATTTTTGAATAAGTGGTCATTTTACTATACTTTGAAGCAAAAAAATAGCTTTCTCTAGGTATGATTAACATGTGTATTAGACATCTCTTTGACAATGTACTTATTTAGCTTGTTTTTTTTTTTTCAGATTTTGTATGTCCACGACTGGTTTCATAGGCATGAATTTTGAAGAAGTTGAAACAACCTCAAACTTCCCTTTAGGAAATAGCTGCTAGGAAATCAATGGGAGTTATGAAGGTGACAGAGATCAAGAGTGTCCCCACCGTCCCCACAAGTAAATTCCAATCAGTAGGATCACTGCTAGCTTCACGTCCTTATTCAGCACTAAATTTAGGGCATCCATTTGTTACCTAACTGGGAGCATACATTTGTCATTCCTGTTGATTTGTGCACATGGCTGCTCATCCATTTGAGTCACACCACAAAACCAGAAAGGCATGACCCATTTTCAACAGTGAAAAAAGTCAGGTCAGCACCCACATCTGAGGTGCCAAGTCCTCCCTATGAAATATGTATGGGGTATGTGTGAGAAAAAATGCCTGGACAAAGAAATCGATATTTTTCCATGACCTTGAACCAGTTTGCTCAGGAAGGATATTTTCATTCTCGGCCTCATACCTTTAATTCTCCGATGGAGGAGAGCAGTCCTGCGCCATAGGCTCGCAGTTGCCCTTCTTGCTTACAGAGGCCAAACTCGATTGTGAAGAAATAGCACTGGAGGAAACAAACAGCAGGCACACATTCAGTGAAGTGCTCAGTAAATTCTTCGGCATAATAAAATGACACCCAGAATGCAATGTTACTCTGCATATTACCGCTTGAGCATTATCAAGTTAAATGTGTTTAAGTCAAGATCTTTCTCTGAATCCTATTCTCTTGCTTAGTAATCCTTGCCTAAGTTTAAGGTATATGAGAAACGTATGAGCTGTTAAAAATTTTATGCTTCCTGGCTTCACAAATCCTATGGCTCAAGCAAGCCTTATCCTCTGCAAAATAAAAAATAAGTAAAAAGCAGATTTAGAAATGAATATGTTACAACGATAACACCATAAGGACATACCACTATACTAACAAATTATGTTTCAGTGACATAAATAAGTTTGTGCAAGCGTGGAAAAATAAGGTAGAATTCAGTCGTCTAACCTGATTTTTATAATTTGTTTATTCATTTGGCAAACATTTGTTGAGTACCTACTAGGTGCCAATGCTCAGTAAAGAATTGGTGTAAACAGCATCACCTTCCACCCCCAATCTGTCATTGCCCCTTTATTTATGTTAACTTCTCTCCTAACTTCTGGTCCATAGCAACACTCTTCTGACCTCATCTCTATCACTTTGGCTCTTTTAGGGCCTCAGATAAATAGAAGCATACAATACGTAGCCTCCTGAGTCTGGCTCTGGGCTCAGCACAGTGTATAGGAGAGTCACCAATGGTGTTGTCAGTGCTGGAGGATCCCATGATGTTACTGAGTATCTTCCTATTCTGGCGTTGAATCCTGTGCCTAAGTTGGTGTAGAAGGATGTGTGGAGAACGCACCGTGAGACAATCAGAAAAGTACACAAAGGAATCCAAACAGGAAGTTTTTAAGTAATTGAATGAGAGTGTTTGGGGTAGGATTTTAATTTATTTTACTTATTAAACATCTGTACACTTTTTGCTTAAAATAAAAAAAAATAGTAGTAAGCAAAAAGACCAAGAAAGTAAGCACATACCTATAAAATGATCCAAACAACAATTTTAATAATTTTAGTAAAATTTTAAATGTGTATCTATGTATCCATATGCATACATACGTATGACTGTGGGTGGATGGATGCGTGCATGAACGCATGTATGTATGGATCCACACTGGCCTGAATTTTATCAGCTTCAACTACCACAGCTTCCTCAGGATATTAAAATCTGCAATTGCTTCTGTTGCATTTAAGAAATCAACCTGTACAGACAGGGAACTCTGCACAACCAACAAAACTCACAATGCTGTTGAGAAGGGCTGAAGTCACACTATTTTTGCTCGAAGAAAAAAGTGAGAAGCTGACAGTGAGCAATAAAAACTGCATCAAATTAACACTGTCCTGCATTAGTGATGATAGAGCGCTGAAGTGTCAAGAAAGAAGGGAATTGCAACACTCCTGAAAAGGGGCAGAAAATAATTATTATTTCTAGCCCATGGCAGTTTGTTCTATTTTTATTTGGAGGTTAAGATGTCCCTTGGCTCGGAAGGATTTTATACATTTTTGAATGTGAGGACGATTCCTGAAGATGAGCAGTACAGTGCACTGCACCACAGAGCTGGCCCCAAAGGACTGGTCATGAAGCTAACCTCCAGAGGCAAAATTTCCTCTCATGATTCGCCTCCCAAGGAGGCTAAAATTATAGCCCATTCTACCAACATCATAGTCCACTGCACCTGCTCCTCCAACTCTGTTCCACATTTCTGTACTTTTCCAAGGCACCACTTTCTGACAGAGTGTGCAGTTTCTTTATGGATGCTATATACTGCTCTGGAGCTAATATCTCTGGCTGCTACTCTCCAGGTGCTGGTAGCGCCCCCCCACCCCAGTCTCCATTTTAACAGTCATAATGGCTCCAGGTATTGGTGCAGGTTCCCAGAGAACAATCTCACACCTGACTGAGAATAATTGATACTGTCTGAAGCATAATAAAGGCTCAGTAAATACTTGGTAGATAACTCAAAGGACGAATGAATAAGTTAGATCTGTCTGTTTATGCCCAGGAGGAAAAAATATACCAAAGGCCTGACTTGTAGTCTGTGCCTTGCTTCTTAGTTATATTACAATATGCTCTCTGGGTTGTGCTTTTCCTGACTGTGACATCCCTCCATTTGCTGATTATTACTTCATTTATTCTATCAACTCTTCCCTCTCTTTTTTGTTCTTTGTTTTTTGGGACAGTATCTTGCTTTGTAGTGCAGGATGGTTTTGAAGTCACTGTGTAGTCCAGGCTGGCCTCAAACTAGAGGTGATCCTCCTGCCTCAGCTCCTGAGGAGTATAGGCTTGTGCCACCACACCAATCTCTACGAACATTTTTTGAGCAACTATTTCATACCAGACTCTGTTCTAGATGCTAAGGATCTGCAATAAACAAAGCTAAACATCCCCTAATCCTGTGAAGGTACACACTTCAGGATGAAACAGGCAACAATAATACTAAAAACCAATGGACAGGATAATTTCAGGTGCTCTGTGCTCTACAATGAATAAAACTATACAATGTGTCAAACATTAAGCAGAAGACGTGACTATTTTAGACTAGGTGATCAGGTGAGAAGAGTTCCCTCTGAAGGGATAATATTTAAGCCACAATCTGTTGAAGAGCGAAATAAAAGAAAGATAATGGGAATTAAGGGGATAGGTTTTTCTTACAGGGGAAGGGGACCTAGAGATGGAGGAAAGGGAGGAAAAAGGGATAGAAAAGGAATTGAGATGTGTTATGTGCATGCCCCAAATCCACACAAGGAATTTACCATGTGTTACAAATATGTAGTAATAAAAAATTTTAAAGCAATTTTTCATTCAGGCAAAAAAAAAGAAGGCAGTTGTACAAAGATATAGAAAAAACAGTGTTTCCATCAGAGGGAATAGCAAATATAAAGGCCCTTGTGGCAGGAATTAAATTCCATCTCTAGGGGCAGTGGTGAGGCACTAGAAAGTTTGAGACATGACAAAGACATATTCTGGATTAGCTTTTAAGGGATCGTAGTGATGATGTGAAGAATAGATTGTGGCTGGGTATGGTGATGCAAACCTGAAATCTCAGCAACTGGTAAGCTGAGGCAGGAGGAACAGACCTTACCAGAGAAAGAAAAAAGAAAGGAAGAAAGGAAGGTAGATGGGGGCGGGGGAGATGCAGAGACAGAGAAGGACAAACAGATGGATGGAGGGAGGCAGGGGAGAGGGAAGGAGAGGGAAGAGGGGAGGGAAAGAGGTCAGGAAGAAACAGATGAAGGAAGAGAGGGAAGAAGGAGAGAGGGTGGGTGGAAGGAAAACAGAGAAAGAGAGGGAGGGACTGCAGAAGCTGACAAGCCAGACAGCGGCAATCTAGGGTTGGAAACGCACAGGAACAAGACTTGGGCCAAAGGTGCCAAGGTACTGGGAGAAGTCAAACCCACAGAAGCCTCATAAAAGCCACTGCTAAGAGATGCGAACATACGTTGCAAAGTTAAAACACAGCCCTGAAATCTGTCCTCTGAAACAGCTGTGCACCAGCCAAGGCACAAGGAAGAAAAGAAATCATACAGTCACTGGGGAAAGATGCGTGGAATCTCAGCCCTCCTCTGCTACCGAAATGAAAACTCAAGTCCAGGGAGAGGAAGTGATTTACCAGGACCGGTCCAAATGGTGACCTTTAGAGATCTAGAACTCAGTGTGTTTTAAACAGCTTTACTTCAATGTTTGTCATACTTTAAAGTTTCTGGATACTAAGTTAGTAGATGTACAATTTCTATTTACCATCAAATAATGGTGAAATGAAAATCTAAAGCAAAAGAAAACTAGAACCTTGTGGCATCATCTTAGCATGCTGTGGACTGACTTCCCTAAGCTCTATTGCATTTACGGTTCATGACGTGACATCCGCGGAGCCTTAACGCTGAATGCAGAAGAGTTTGTTTCTTTTTTTTTAATGTGCTGTCATATTCAAAAGCTTCCAAAATACACATATGGAGCCAGCTTTGGGAGCAGTTAGGTCAGCTCTTTAGTGCATTTTTAAGTTTCCTTATGCTCCATCCATGTATACATAATGCATGGTCATGGCTATGATCTAAATCAAAACAGGCTGAAAGAGGCTCTGGGAAAACCTGATGTGCCATTTGCACCCCTCCTGTGGATACTGCCTCTCAGCCTATTTTATAGCAGCAATTAAAAGGTTCACATCAATTTGACCAAGGACTCAAATCAAAATCTATCGTCAGTGTGTCTTTAGTTAACAGGCTTCTAGAATCAGGTGACCTCAGAGAGAAGGGTCGTGGGGCTTCTTTCTCCCAAGACTCCCGGACTGCTCTCTGGCTCCTCCCTCTCCTGGGGTCCTTCCAGAAACTCAGCGCTTACCCAGCTCCAGCCGCTTGTTCCCTGTCTATCCTTGGCTTTGACTTCCTGAAGCCATCAAGCAAAGGCCTGACGCTGCTTCTGCAGGCCGCTGTCCTCTGAGAATCAGACCTCTCACTTTAAGGCAGGTTTCTGTTTGCACCTTCTCATGTGGGGGACAGGTAGTAAGAAATGGTAAATTGCACCCGAAACTTAACTACTGGCAATATTTGAATTACAGACACTGGTAAAGACCCCAATTCAGTCTCTAATTGGGAGGAAGGAGAGATGCCACAGTTCTATGTCTGGTTTGGAGCTGAACTGGGTGACCTCCTGGAGACCTTGCACAGCTCAGGGATAACTAATTGCTGCTTGAAATTTTCAGAAAATAGCATTTATTTTCCTCAGAGAACTCTCCAGATGTGGATCTATAACACATCCTCCAGAGATTTGCCAAACAAATATCCTACCTATTATTAAAAAAAATAAAAATAAAAAGTGGGAAACAAAATCCTGAGTTTTCCTTTTGAAAAACATCTACAAAAGAGAAGTGCCAATTCTTGGCCACTAAGATCCTTTAAACAGAAACGAACAATAATACGAAGACTAACACTTCACAAATTGAAGGGTATCTTTCATCAACACTAATGTTCATGAATTCCAAATTTTACATGCCACTAATAATATATAATTATTTATAAATATTCTATTTGAGTATAATTACACACAGTCATTAACTGAAAACCAAAACAGGAATGATAGATCAGACCTCTCCCACAGAAGAAAAGTGGAGTCATTTACATTTACACACTCATTAAGCAGAAGAAAGTCTGAGTGACACTGAAATCCAAATACGACTGGGAATAGAGCGAGGGGGAGAGCGCGTGGGAAAGAGATAGGTCGCCCAATGCTGCCATCTTCAGATCACTACTGGTACTACACCACTCTCTCAACCAAGATATGCAACAAAGTAGTCCCACATAGTGATTCACAAAAACACTTCATGAGATCGTGTTTCTTCTTGTGTTTGGTGTTAGGTACTGGAAGAAATTTTCGTACAAGTCACACACTGCAGTTAAAAAGATATCCTTATTTTTCAAGGAGTTCAAATAAATAGAAAGGTACTGCTCAGTTTCCCTAGTGAAAGGTTCTTTTGCTTCCAACCTCTCAAGTCCACTGTATTTCTTGAAATACTTACATCACTCCTTTTTGAGAGTCATTCTACATTCATTAATGGGATTAAAATGGAACCTGCAAACTTCTGGGAGGAAACCGAAGTAGCTGACTTACTTTGCTTTTTCCAAGAAATAGATTTACATGTAAGAAATGCCTGAGTGAGTGGGTGAATGGGTGATATATTTTCTCTACCACATTTCCTACAAGCTTGATCGTGCATATTGGTAGCACATATCCTTAAACAATCACATGTATCATTCCACACCTAGAATCCCATTATCCACATATCCAGCACACACGCAGGAAGCAAAAAGTTGGCAAAAAGAGCTAGGAAGAACACTGGTGGACATGCACAAGCACACAAAAAGTTATGTGCTAAATTTGATGTACTTAGGAGAGAATGCCTTGTGCTTTTCTTTAGATCCTCCTTATCCTGTATAATGCTCTAACGAAGTTTAGTTATAAAGCTCCCAAACCCACAAGAGCAGAACAGAAAAAATATACTTTAAATACTCAAAAGGCACAGCAATACATATTTGGTGCTTGGGTAAACAACCAAATGTTTCCATACTTAAAGTTAACACTAAACAACAGAATTTATCAATGATTCTAACACATTAAGTTCATAGGGAAACCCATCAAGAAGGAGGCCTGCTGGTTTAACAAAGTGTCTTTCTACACACTTGTGAAGTACACACAGCACTCATTATTTCCATTGTACAGTGGGGAAGAGTGAGACTCAAAGTTCAAGTGATTTCCCAGGTTCCACAACTCATGGTTGGCAGACTTGGGGCTCAAACTCGTTTCTAACACCAAACCCAGCATTCTTTCTTTACTAGTAAGTACACTTGCGCAGAATGCTACGATAGTTCCAGAAGCAGTATAGACAGCTAATACTGCACACTCGTCAGATGCTCTGGCAACCCAATCTGTCCCAACTCACTTCCAGATTGTCTTCCACCTCCCTCCACCAACACTACTTCAGCAGGACCCAGCAAATAAAGGCTCTCTCCCTGCCTGCAGAGCTGGGGCCTCCAGGACAATGCTCTGACACAAGGTTAACAAGCGTCTGTTCCGTTAGATGTGCTGTCCTAACAAAAGGATGAATCCCCAAGGGGAAGAATGCCACTCAGAGGCGATCTGTCACCAGGGGTCTGCAGCTCTGGTCAGCTCAGATAAAAACATATGAAAGGGTGTCTTTCTCACAGCCTTCTTGTCACAGAGTTTTTGTGAAGATTTTTCCACCTTACTTCCAGCAACCAACATGTCAAAGCATACACTTGCAAGGTTGTTGAAAAGGTCCCCTCCCACTCACCCCACTACCACTCATCCTCAACTGCTAGTTTGAATTTCAGGTACCTTAGAATTTCAGTTTACAAGAAGCAAGTGTTTTTCTACCTTTAGCCGAGATGCCTCAATCTTGGTTAAATTGCAAATGATAATAGGATTGGATCATGAATGATACCTGATAGCTGAGAAGGAAGCTTTAGAGTAGAAATAAAAATTAACACTGAGAAACAAAAGTGAAAATAGAGTGCATGGTGTTTAAGCCGCGAGGCCTCCCTGACCCTAACATGCCCCACCCACACAGCTGTCGCCTCTCAAGGGAACTTCCAGCCAGACATCAGTGTTTGTTGTTTCTTTAGCCATTTAAACTGCAAATTTTCCCAAGAGACACACGTAAAGCCAGATCACACCAGGGTGTCAGTGACTATGGTAATGCTTTAATCTGCAGTGCAAGGGCTCCTGGGGGGGGGGAGGAATTCTCTGGGCCAGAACTTCAGGAAATAGTGGAAAAGGGGTGTTTGCCTGCTGCATTATTCAGTCCTAGGTTGATTCTATGAGTGTGGAAATTAGCTGGGCGACATGAGGTCCAGTGGTCCATGGTCCAGTGTCCTGGTCCCCACCAATGTGGTCCTCTACCTCCTAGGGCCACAGAGGCTCTGTCATCACAGACCACTCATGACAGGCCTGAACCCTCCTGCCTCGGGCAAAGGGAGTCAGTGCTCAGCTGTTCACAGATTGGGGCACAGTCTGTGTAGATTCCATCTGGCCAAATGCCTTTATATGGAACAAGAGTTAAATGTGAATTTCAAGTCTTAACAGTGTCTCTTTGAGCCTCTAAATAAAAATCACCATAGCTCTCTATAGTCACAAACCACATTTTAAAAACTGGTTTTTGGGGGGGTTTTTTGTATTTTTTTGGAGCAGGAAGTGTAGCTCAGTGGACATGCTTAGCGCACACAGGTCCTAGGTTCAATCCATATATATATATATATATATATATATATATATATATATATATTTGTTCAATCAGACTAGCCTACACTCTATTTGAGATTATAAATGTAGCTGAAGAGATAGTATACCAAGAAAAGTACAGAATGGGTGGGATGATAATAAAAAAAAAACAATAAGACTCTACCAACTCTCAAGGTTTATGTTGGTGGCCCCCAGGCCTCATGTATTTGCATTGTGCATTTGTGATTACTTCATTGTCTAGTGCTTGGATTGGTGGTGTCAGTGCTACACCCTCCTAGGGGGTGGAGCCAGGATGTGATGTAATGGCAGGAAGAAGGTGTGTCTCTCTCTTGCCGGTTTCCATTTGCTGTTTGCAGCCGCCATGAACTGCCGCCCGCCATGCCACCCTGCCTTGGAGCCAACTGAGTATGGACTGAAACCTCCAAAAACTGTAAGAAATAAACCTTTCCTTTCCCAACTTTGGGCATCAGTTATTTTGTCTCAGTGGCTAGTGAAAAGTAACTAAGACACCAGCCCTACCACAAACTTCTCACTCCATCTTGAAATTGTGTTTGCTTCTTTGTCTTGGGGGCAGGAAGGATTTGAAGCTTGTGGTGGGTTGTGAAAGATGAATGGATCCTAGATGGGCTGCAGGAAAAGCAGTCACTGGAAAGAGTGATGCAGTTCCTGGTCTAGGACAGGCTGATGTGTGAGGAAAGGGTTAAGGGGACCCAGAACGTGCACCCTCCAAAGGCCAAGGTGAGTCAGACAGTAGTGTGTCAAAATCAGTCTCCACTTGGACCACTAGAAACAATGCATTTTGCGAGCAGCCCTCCTCAAGTCAAAACAAAGAAACATAAGAAAAAGAAAAGAGAAGGGCTGGGATTTGAGTAACATCTTGTCAGCTAGAAAACAATGACCCTGGATTATAAAAGCAGCATATATTGTCTTAGGTTCCAAACAGCCATCAAATGAATTAAAATGTAAAACCCTGAGCTCTGAGGAAGCATTATGGCAAACCTTGTGGAAAATTGACCATCAAATATAAGAGGATCATTCATAGGGGAAAGAAAACGTCAGCAGAAAACAACTTTTATTGAAGAATACGTCGACATAGGCAATTTTCAGCAGCTCTGTGTTAGAATTTTTCTGTGTTTCTTAACTATTGCTTCTTGTATCTTTTTGGTTGCTCTCAGGACTGAATGATTTTTAAGTACCCTCTGGCCATTGCAATTTTTTTGCCCCTTCTTCACCTTCTTTGGAAGCATCTCAACTTCAAAGCAGGCCACCTGACTTATTACCATTTAGCATTCACTGTTCCCACATAGACTTTAAAGGTACTTTCTAAGTTGAAACAGAAGAAATGTCCACCATATTCTCCACCCTGCCTCAGGGAGTAACAGGAGTGCCATGTAGTCATCTACAGTGACACCTAAGCAACTGGTCCACTTTAAACTCTCACAAGATCCAGCTAAGATGCCCCATCTCCAGGGCTGGCTGTCAGGTCACAATGGTCACACAGTAGCCCACTTACAACCTTTACCCTATACTGAAGTCCAAATGTCTTCATATGGCAAGAAAGACCCTGCATGTCCTTGCCCTTGGAGAAGACATGGTCTCAGCTGTCCTCCCCCCATTGCCCTTCTGCAAGGAAATGATGCCAACTGCACAAACTAATCTTGCTTTCTTCTGTCTAGGCCTTTACACCTATGTTCTCTCTGCTATAATGCTGTCAACACCTGGCCTCTTTGTCTAATTCCTGCCTGTCTCGCAGGTAGGGTGGCTCTCCTTACACTCACCCAAACAGCTCTTGTGGATTCCAACTAGAATCTCCAGTCTTCTATCCCGTGTCCCCCACACCACACACTGAGCACCCTGAAATCAGAAGCAATGTCTGAATTGTTTTGTTGTGGTTACTGTTGCTGTTTGATGTCTGGTCTCTTATCACCCTACCAGACATATAGCTGGTGCTTAGCAAACATGGAATGAAGCAAAGAAGAAAAGGTTTGAAGAAAGAAGAAGGAGAAAGAGATAAGACAGAAGAAAAAGGAAAAAGGCAGAGGAAAAGAGAAAGGAAAGGAAAGAGGAACAAAGCTAGCAGAGTTTCCCAGTAGTTCATGCCAACAGAGTTAATGCCAACCTGGATCAGTGGTCACTAATCTCAGCCAATTTTTCTACTATTAGACTTTGAAAAGATGGCAACTCCTCCAATGGCAGCCCCCAAACAGGTTTTCCTTACAGGTTCAGAAACGGATCTGTTCTTTGACCTCACTGCATGCCCCAATGCACCTCCATGGCAGTAAGGAGGGGGTTCTGCTTCCTTGCCCCAACCAAACCCCATACCTTGTGAGCCCGCAGGAATGTGCATAGAGACTCATTGGCAGCTATGTCCTAGAGAACCTGTGTCCTAATCACAGCAGCCTTGTGATTAAGTGACTTCTGGCCTCCTCATTACAAGTAGTCACTCCGAAAACTCATTGATTCTGACATCTGGATCCTCATCCAAAACTGTCAGGGGAACAGTTTTTTACTTTGCTATTTCAAAGGCTATATCCAACTAAAGCCTGGCCAGGCAAAATGCTAACTATGCTTTGTCAGGATATTCAGCAGTTTGTGATGCAATAGATTCAAGCACCAAAATGGCTTCTAGCTGGGCCGCTTGAAATTAACAGCTATGAGGAATTTCTATCAGCACCACCACCCAGACCTTCACTTAGCAGATGATGACATGCAAGATCAGCCAGATGCTATCTGCTCCCGGAGATGAATCTGTATGTCCATCTATCCAATTCTGTTTTCCCTCAAATTCCATGACTCTTTTTAAAAGGCATTATGAATACAAATAGGCTTCTCTTTATACCTTCCAGAACTGCAGGTATTTTGAGTTTCTCAAATCAAAAGCTCATTGTATATGCAGCAGTATTACTCCTTGGACCCTAGATGCAGAGCAAGAGCCTCAGTGTAACATCTCCATAACAAAGCAATTCAGAGCATGGCTCTTCTTTTAAAGCGATCCCATCTTCTTTCAAACAACCTTTTGCTGAACTTATTATGCAACTAGCTACCTTGAAATGGCAAAACTTCACTGTGGACACACACACGCATGCATGTAGGTACACACACATACATGTAGGTACACACACATACACATACACACCAATTTCATACCAAGTACATAGATCAGCATTCCATTTATATATGTGCTTAATCCACTCTGCACAGAAGAGCTACTTAAGCAAATGCTATCAGTGTGGAAATGTCCAAAAACAAACGTTTATAACCTAAGCAGTTTTAGGCTCCTTGAAGGAGTTGATGAGCAAATTCTCAGTCATTCATCCTTGGGCCTGCCCTGAAACGTTCTGCATCAAATCACACATTCTCCCCAGATGTGGTGATTTTAAAGGTCAGCTCTCCAGTGCTAATATGAAAAATGAGGGTTTTACTGACTTCCAAGTGAGCTGTGGGTAGTCACCATTGCCTCTAGAGGGTCATTCTCTTTTTATCCTTACTCTGCTAAAAGCAACACCCTCCTAGACATTAGGGCTAAAGACTTTGAACTTTCCCACCTGTTTTTTTCCATGCAAGTTCAGGAATCCTAACAGATATCTGAAAACTGATAAGAGAGGTATGTTTAGTTGGGAGAGCCATTCTTGCCACTCCATTGCCCTGATCACTCTTCTATTTTAATTTATTAATGAAGTCATGTTTCTTTCCTAGTCACTAACCATCACCCCTACCATCATCATCTCTCACACTCAGAGTCGACACCAACCATCTGTATATGTAAATGGGGCTGAAAAAATACAACTATAAATTGGGGCTCCTGTCACAATGAAGGCCTGTAGGTAATTGAAACTCAAGATAGAATTTAAACTCAGTTGAGTGTTAATAATAATCACTTCTGGGTGTGGAAGCCTATACGGTACCAGCCACCACATTAAGCTTTATATCACACAACAACCCTGGGGAGCTTGCTATGGAAAGGAAAAAAATACGGGAGTTTGAACACACTGGCTTCAAGTTGTTGGGAGCTATTGAAGCTGGAAATTGAACACATGTGCAGGTTTGCGGCAGGGCCAGGGCATAGACAACCTGAGAACAAAGAGACGCATCAAAGGGCAAGATAAGACCACAGCTGAGGACATCGTTAACAAGATAGAGATTGTTGCTGCAGGCATTTCACTGCTGTAGTGAAAGTCAACCTGGAGACTTTCCCTATGATACTTCTCCTACATTAACATAAAATAGTTCCCTTAAACTAACGTAATCTGTTACTTGGAAAAGTCCTTGAACCACTCCCAAGACCAGGCTCAGTTTCCTGCATTTTCCACTCTAACCTCTTCCTTGTTTGAAAAACTAAATAAATACGGGCTGCCCAGAGATATTTCTTGTCTTAGCCCCCAGAGTCTCATACTGTGTTAGAGGGTTTTGATCCTCCTGGAGCCCTAAAATCATATCACTTGTCTCATTTATTTAAGCCTTTGCCATACAATCATTTGGGAGACTGGTGATCTTGGCTAGATCCCTGATAGCAAATGACAGAGTAAAGTGAAGAACAGACTCTGCCATTTATCCTACCTTGAGCAAATTATTTAACCATTCTGAGTCTTAGGCTCTTTATCTGAAAAATAGAGACAGAAAATAAATAACTACCATTTATCAGATTTTTTATTATGTGCCAGTACTAACTCCTTCATTTTACAGTTGAGGAAGCTGAGACTTGGGTTGAGTAACTTCTGCAAGGATAGGAACAACACAGCTGGATTAGAAGCAGGTATTCCCAGCCTTTAACATCAGGTAGTTTACACTGTACTACACTGTCCTGCTGTTTACAGTGACTGAACATGGCAGAGCCCTAACCTGAGGTTCTTGACAGTAGAGTGTTTCAGGATAGGTAAGGACCATCCGGCTTGCCTGCAGTCATCCTTGTGGCTTACCCTGGGCTAGATGCCTTCATGTCTCATGTCCCTGGATAAGCACAGTCAGGAGCAGTGACAAAACACATACCATAAACCATTCATAACAGAAGGCCAGGTCTTCTGATACTTACTGTGGGAAAACAGCCCTGCAATAAGCACAACTCAAGAGAAAAGAAACTAAAATAAATGAGGCTATGTTAGAAACATAATGCCCTGCTTTTATATTAAAAAGCCATGTTACAAAGCACAAAACTAAGTGCCATATACCATCACCATAAACTACAGCGATATGTACTTATATTTGATTTACTTGTGCTATTTGACGGGCACAAAATTGATTCTAGATAGTGAGAATTCATGAGACAGTAAAGAATGGTATGACTTGAAATATTTCTGACACCTCATGATGAGCTATTTTGCCAAATGTACTCTCTGATTCTGGCTACCAAAAGAGCAGATGTGTTTCTCCTGCCCAGAATGATGATCTCACTAGTCTCCTTCCCTTCCTCTAATCAGTAATACCCTTTCATCAGTACAGAAAGGAAGGTAGGTGACTGAGATGAAATTCTACTTCCCAAATGAGGATAATAAAGCCCATCGGATATTGCTTCTATCTAGATGTCTCCCCAAAGCCTCATACACTCACAGGCAGGGTTTTGGGAGAAGGCTGAATCATGGGTATGTGATACTGTATTACGAGTGTGTGGCAAATGGACTAGTCAACTGATTGATTTAACATATTTCTGGGTGTGGATAATGGTTAGGCCCATCCTGGGTGTGGGTGGCACAAACCAATAGGACTGTAGCCTGAATGGAATAAAAAGGGAAAGGAAAGCTAGCTGCTTTTCATCTGTCCTGCCATGGACTGTTTTTCCTCCGCCATGCTCCCCTGCCATAGTGCCCTGCCTTAGAACAGACCAACTATGGACTGAAACCGCTACATATTGTGAGCTAACATAAACCTTTCTTTCTTTAATTTGTGAGTGTTGGATATTTTGTCCCAGCAATGAGAAAGTAACTAGGATACCATCTAAAAGCACAACAATAATTCAGCTACAGCCAATTGTTTCCTTGTGTGAAAGAAATCTGACTGCCAAGAAGCTTGGTCTTATCAAGAGAAGCTAGGAATCAGGAGCACTTGTAATGATGTTATCCTCTGATGTGCAAATGTAAGATAGATATAGATATAGATATAGATATAGATATAGATATAGATATAACCATCCAATCTGCCAGAACACCTTTGCAATGAATCAGAATTCACTGCCCTTTTTCTCATCCATTATAAACTCCACTTTTTTATCTTGGAAAAATTAAGTCTTCTTAACTAGTTTTGAGAAAAGAGGAGATAAATGGCCAAAAAAAAAAAAAATGTATGAAAGCTAAACATTTAAATGTTCCTAACTAAAGTACTACAGTAAGGCATTTTAAGGTACTTTCCTTTTGTAACAGAGAACTTTTAAACTTTGCTAGTTGGACCCCCAACAAGGAACCCATGTATCTAAACATGTAGAAGCATCCAAAATGCATCCAAACTGTAGCAAATAACCTTTTCTGAAACTCTTTCAACAGCTTCCTTGCATACTTAGAAACTAATACAGCCATCTCATAGCCAAACTGCACACACCTGGTTTGAGTTATCAGAAGCACGAGCTCATGAGGAAGAGCAGCCAAAACTGGCACCCCCAAATTTATTGCTTTGTTTAGATCTTAAGAGAGGGCTGCATGTATCAATGCACAGCATCACTTCTAATCTGCTTGAGAAGTTTAGTCAGGAATTCATATTTCACAGACTATCCTTGGCACAAATAATATTTTCTCATTTATTTCCCAAGCTGTTTCCTGCAACTCGCGTTCCTCTATATTCACTCAGGGGAGGTTTGCTATTAAGTCAGGGGAGGCCTCCTCCATCTCCAGGGAGCAGCTTGACAACTTCTAGGAGAAGGCTTACTTTTATTATTTAAAGATAAAATACTTTACATTGCAAACTAGCATTGCTATCTCCATCTAAATCTCTTTTGTAAAATAAACTGCATAGTCTGCATTTCAGAAGGGAAAACTGGGAGATGTTGAAAGAGAATTACCCAAGGTCACCTGGAAAAGTAGAAACTCTGTCCAGGGGCCTTTCCTGTGAGCTAGTGCTTACTGATAAGCTACCTACAAGTCTAAAGCACAATGATATGAAACAGGCTAGATGGCATCTTTTTAACACTCAGCACCCTGCTAAGCACCTTCACAACGTGCTATCTCATTGATTCCCACAACTCTATGAGATTAGACAGCAGTACTAGCCTCATTTTAAAGATGATGAATTTGGGGCACAGAGAGGTTAAGCAACATTTATAAAGGACCTCTATGATACAGGAGAAACATCATAATTCCAAACCTGCTAGATGTCAAATATGTCAAGTTTGCGTTTCCCAAAACCAAAGAACGAATTCTAAGGAACAACGGAGATTAAGAGCAGGAAATAAGTACTGAGACAGATAGCGCTTAAGAGGCAGGAGGTAACCCAAAAATGGTTTGCACCAGGCTCCCTTTTCCAGAGGAAGTTTTATAGAGCAAAACCATGAAGTGAGTTCAAAATCGCCAAGAGTAAAATGTGAGACAAAACAATGATCCACCAGTAAGATTGTACATACAGCCTCTGAGGTAATGTTGATCTAGGAAGCAAGCCACCTGGCAAGTGTAATGGAAAGAACAAGGACCCTTTTTGGAAGAGATGAGTCAGCAGGTCCTATTCACCCACCTGTGTGACTGATGTCTAGCTAGACTCTATTAGTCCAGGTGATACCAATTATAGTATATTGTTTATCTCTTAGGGAGGCATGTAGGCCGGTCATTCCATCTTTATCTTCAGACTTGGCCTTTAATGGATGGGTCTCTAACCACAGTTGTATTTTCAATCTCTGCACTGACAACCTCGAGGGTCTAGCCCTATCTGACCACCTAGTATATTTCTACCTAACTTAGCTATCTGTATAATAACATGTCCAAAGCTATGGGTAAAGTTTCTCTTTTGACCTAACTCTAGTTAATTTCCTCTGGGCTCTTTTTCTTCTAAAGGTTTCTGTGTGATCATTGTGTTCTTCCCTGCATTGTCCAGTATTAGCAAAAATTCTGCTAAGTCATTGAAGCCAGAATTTCCCATCCTCAGCATGTGATCTCCTCATCTCCCACCATCCCCCAGGTGATGCCTGAATTCCTGATCTATCTTCAGCAAGAATCTTCTTCGGTCAGATTAGCCAGTATGCCTCCTTATCCTTAATGATTCCTTTAGAAGCTCTCATTAACTACCACCACTACATTCTGCTCCTTAGGCTGTAAATTTCCATTTTTCTTGGTTATATTGAGAGCCAAGCCCAATCTCTCCCTTACTATAAAACCTCATTGTAGTGGACCTTTTATCTATCTTGACAGTCCTAAGGCATTTTCTTTCCTATTTTGTAGCAAGTGTCATGAATAATTTTTATTCTGACATCATCTATTCCAGTCACTAAATAACAAAGCCTGGATAGCAACCTAAGTAATTTGATCCCAAAGCTGCGCTCTCAATTATCCACTATACTGCACAGCCTTGCTGGTAGGTCCCTAAAATGCACAGGCCCAGGAAAACCACATAGTGTCATATACAGTAAAGTTCACTCTATCTTCTGGATTCCAGTTTCCCTCTTACTATGTACCAGTACAGGAGCTTATGGTAAGCATGAGTCCCCATCTCATAGCTTTGAAATCTTTCAAAGTTTTCAATCATCAGTTGGAATGGTTTATCCTGTTTTGTTTGACTATATCATACGTGATGATATGAACAGCTGTTTTGAAGAAAACAAAACATTATGACAGCTATTGCTGATTTAATATCATCCTTCTTAGAAGTCATACCATGCTTTTTTTGTTCTACTACCGTTGGTTCTATCTATCACATTGTGTCTTATTGGAATTTGAATATGTGTGATAGTTCAAACAAATTTTTTTTTATTGAAAATGAGATATTATAGTACCCATTGATCATTTTCTGTTATTCGGCTCAGAAAGCCCTATAATTCTTTCACTCTATGCATGGCTTTATACTATTGTGTTATGTTTGATATTATTGTATTTGAAACTATGCTCAACTATAGCAGAGTAAGAGATATGGTGTTAGCTACTGTTGATGTCCAGTTGACTTAATGTAAGTACTGTGTAGCCTATGTTGTCCTGTTCTGATCTGCTCTGTACTGTCCCTTTTTTATTCTCTTAAAAAAAAAAAAAACAGTACAGGAGCAATTACAATGGGGACCTTCAAAATAATTTTGCTACTGGTGAATATAATCTTATTCAAAAAGAACAATAGGACAGGCAAATGTTGTTAGATTAGACAAAAGAAGCACTCAGCAATGCAGAAAAGAAGAAAACAAGAGGCAACCATTAAGAAAATATGTATGGAAACCAATTCTTTTTCATGAAAAATGTGGTTCTTACTAATTTTTTTCTTTAAAAAAATAAGGAAAAGAAAACAAAGCTCATTAGCATATCATATGACACTCACTGAAACACTCTATAACTTAGCTGAGTGAAAAGCCATAAAACTGGTATTGCTCAAGTATTTCCAATTTATTCTTTCTTCTGTGGATATAAAAGATAAAGTCCTGACAGCGCAAGTGTGATAAATGGATGAATACCTTGTTGCTCCTTACTCCAAAGCCAGGAGTCCTTTTTACTAAATTCTTATTTGATGTGGCAAGATGGCTTTTCAGAAAAGATAGAAGGCTGTATGCCAAAACCGAACAGTGGTCATTGCCGTGGTGATATTACAAATGGCCTTTACTTTATTTTCTTTCCTTATCTATTTTTTTAAATTTTCCATAATACATATATGTCACTTTTGTAATAAGAAGGAGAAACAGAGGTCTTGGTAGAGACTTTTCAATAGAATGGTCCTGCACCAGCCTCCTCTTCGTTACTGAGAGAATGATGTTTACGGACATTTTAAAGAACAGATTTTCAGACCCTGTAAAAAAATAATGAACCCCCACCCTAACAGCATGTCTTACTTACACGTTAGTCTGGATTTAAGCTCTCAAACGGCAGTGTTTTTGTTCTCTGGAAGACCTCTCCCAGTTTCAAATCAACTTACCAGAAATACTCCAAAAGTATCCATCCTTAGAATGACAAGCATATAAAACTCTAAGCAAATTGCAGTATGTATTTCCAAGAAGAGAGTGAGGAGACTTTTAATGACTGTGTGTTCAGTCTCACATCGTTTCGTATTGTGCTACCATTCATTGTGGTGGCTCTGAGGTACAGCAACACATTTTACATCTCCTGAATGTATTCCGGGTTTTATATCACAGTTCAGAAGAACAGCTTTGGAAATCTTTCTGACTCTCATTTGAGAACTACATTTGTGGAATGGAATAATTAAATTCCTATAGTTTGCTATAACACTACTTCTGCTATTCTAGTTCATAAAAAAGTCTTCTTTCTGCTTTTGCAAGAAATGGAATTACACCACAGATATTTCTGTTAATACAACTTAAGAGTCTGAGAGGCTGCCCCATTGTAGTTAAACAAGAAAACTTTCTTTTGTACATCTTTATGGAAATTAAAATGACTGTAGAAATCTTTGTTTGATGAATGCATCCAAGCTGGTTTGAAAGAAAAAGTAAGAAGGTTTCATTGCCAGGATTCTTAAATCATATGATGATCTGGAGAATTTGGAGACTTGAAATACCTCTAAAATTCTTTCATTAAACAATATAGCGGATACGGACACAAGATGGCGGACTGGTAGGTAGCAGGAGAGAGACCCTCTCTGAGAGAGACAGCTCAAATGCCAGAATAAAACACCCTGGAGAGACCCAAACAGAGAGAGATAGACTCACAACCCAGAAAGAAACTAAAGCGCAAAAGCCCGCTCGAATAAGAGGTCCTGGGGCTACTATTAGTGAAGATAAGATCTGCGAGCATGGCACCCACCTCGAGACGCCTGAATTCCACCCGACATGAACAAGCGATCTGCGCCGAAGCGACTGGCTTGAGCCGCCGGAGCGCAGAGCTGAACAGCCCTGTGTGCAGCTCGCCGGGACCGGCCCTGCACACGACCCACCCAGAGGCACCGTGAATTCCCACCACAGCCACGCTGAAGTTGGAGGTCAGGGAGTCCAACAGTTCTCGGGGACACGGTAAGTGATGGGTATAAGACCCTCCCACGGGAAAGGGGAAACCAACTGGAGGACATGTTGGATTTGGGCAGGACACCCCTAACTCCATAAGGAAGTGGCTTCAGCTGGTTACTCCCCTCGCAGAACGGATTGGTGGAATCTGCTTGGACTAGGCCACGCCCCTGGCAGGAACCCAGTTACTTCCATGAGATCGGTGCACACTGATGCAGTGAAGGCCTGCAAAGGTTGACTGGCCCAGAAGGGAAGAGATAGCGCACACTGCCCGTGGGTGAACTCTAATCTCTGATAACCTATTGAAGAGGGCTAAAGCTCCTAGCCTGCGCACTCTAGAGGAGCCTTAAACAAGAAGAAAAGGGTCTGGGTATTACACTGTACACTTGTATGGAAGGAACCAAAAACATGACGAAAGGGAGACATAAGAAAACACTCCCAGCCCCCAACCCTGAGAACATTGATCCAGGAGAGGTAAACACAAAAGAGACTGAGGGCAGCAAAAATGCAACATCAAACACAGTGTTAGCAGACATAAAGAGATACATTCAAGACCTCGTAAGCGGGACCAAAACTGAAATATTAATTCAAATTAAACAAGAGATAAGTAGATTAATAAAAGAAGGGCTGGGTACCACTCAAGAAGACACAGACAGAAGAATAGAGGAACACAAATGGAGAGAAAAATTTAATGAAGAATTCAGAAAAAACCTAGAATTTATGAAGCAGATTCAAAGGGATTTTCAGGAAACTAAAGACTCAATAGAAAGCTGGCAAAACTGCTTAAAAGAAACCAAAGATAGACTCAAAAATTGAACACAGGCTTGCAATGTGGGGTCATGAAAGGGAAGATCTCTTAAAAATAACAAGGGAGCAGGCAGTAAAGATACAAAGACTGGAAGATGACAAGAGGATCTATAACTTAAGAATAAAGTATGTGAATGAAGAAGCAGGAATCAAACCAGAGGAATTACAAAGGCTATTCACAGAAATTATTGAAGAA
>PVJX010015903.1:0-41460 GCA_004027295.1 Dolichotis patagonum | reverse complement strand
GTCTCAGGCTCACTCGTCCTCCTCCTGCTGCCCCGCTGCGGTGGCTCCTCCTCAGGACACCGGGTGCTGCTGCAGCACCGCCTCGAAGTCCACGTGCACCTGCTGCTGGTTCAGGCCCTTGAGCTCTTGCAGCTTCTCCAACACCTCCATCTCCAGGTTCGAGTTCCTTGTGCAGTTCTCCCGCACCTTGATGAGGTTGTTCAACTCTTTGTCCTCCTGCTCCTTTTGCATCCGCTTCTCCTCCTCTAGGATCTTCTTGGCCTGTGTCTTAGTTACTTTCTACTCAAAATTACTTCATTTGACCCAGTTATTCACTTTCTAGGTATCTTCCCAAAAGAGTTAAAGACATCGTATTACAGTGGTACTGCATATCCGAGTTTATAGTAGCACAATTCATGGCAGCGAAATCTTGGAAGCATCCTATATGTCCAATAACAGAAAAATAAATAATGTAGTCTTTCTATGCAGTGGAGTACTACCATGCCATTATGGATAAATTTTAGTCATTTATAGGAAAATGGATGCACCTTGAGACCATAATGTTAAGTGAAATGAGCCAGATACACAAGTTGAAATAGTGCATGGTTTCTCTTCTATGAGAAACCAAAATACAAATAAAAAGCAAAATAAAAAGATAGCTGATCGGAAGTAGGGAGTCAGATCTTTTGCAAATGGGAAGAGGGCCAAAAGAAATGGAAGAAGTGAGGAAAAAGTGGAGGGAAAGGGGACAAAAAAAGAATTGAGATGTGGTATGTGCATGTATATCAACTCCCCTCAAAGAAGATAGTCCTTTTTATGTAGTACAAATATGTATTAATAAAAAGTAAAAATTGAAAGAAAAAATAAGCTGAGCAGGTAAAAAATAAAATAGATAAGGAAGCTACAGTACAGTGAGGTACCTAAGGTTGGTACGGTTGCCTATGGTCAACAGTAGCAAAGCAGAATTCAAAACAAAATGTGCCTCAAAACACTAGTCTATATGACCTTAAATATGGTTCTTGTTTTTATAATGTATGAATACTTAAACAAGCCAGGATTATAAAATATTAAGACTGGTTTCTTTAAGCAACACACCAGAGTTTTCTATCTTCAGGTATTATTACTAAAAAGTTACCTTAAAAGAGCAAAAATTTAATAATGTTCATAGAATGTTTAGAACTTCTACATAATGAATTGATGAGCCACAAATGTAAAGTGTTATTATTGTGTTCCTTATAACCCAAAATAGACCATTTACCAACCTACCATATTTATCAGTCTTCGATCTGATCAGTTTTGTCTGCTGGCAAAAATCAAATTTATCTTCACAAGAAAAAGCTACTTCCATTTCATCATGCATTTAAAAAAAACAAAAGGATCCCCAATACTGCAGATAACTAAAGCAGTTGTTTAAATCACATTCTGAATATAACAACATTTTTTGGTTTTGGGGTTTTAAATTTTCTGCTTACGTTTTGTAATCTGAACAACTATTTTGAAGAGAACAATACACAATATCTTAACCAGTGTTGACCTATTGTTTGAAATTCTGTACTTTTTTCATTTTAAAATTAAAAAAATTTAAAAACAAAACAAAAAAAATCTAGCTATTCTCCTCCTGGATATTTTCCCAAAAAAGTTGAAAAGATCACACCACAGTGATATATGTGAACCCATGTTTATAGCAGCACAATTTGTAATAGATAAATCCTGGAAACAACCAAAATGTCCATCAACCGCAGAGTAAATGAAAAAGATGTGGTATTTTTATACAATGAAATATTACTTAGCTATAAAAATGGATGACCTTGAGGCCTTTATAGGTAAATGGAGGCAACTTGAGACTATCTTCATCAATGAAATAAGTAATTCTCACATTTATAAATATCACATTGTCTCTCTAGTGTAAAAAATAATAAAACCTGAAAGAGTAATAAGATATCCAAAATACATAATAGATACTGTAAAAATGAAAGGGAAGGAAAGTACTCTAAAGGATATAACTATATGGTTATTTAAGTGTGTAAGATAGATGACCATATTACTAGGTTGCATTAAATCATTGAAGAGAATGGTTTGCACTGCCAGTGTTTGAGTGTCTACTTTTTATGCTTTGATTTTGTAACTTGAACAACTATTTCTGAGGACAATATGTAACTTATCAACTAGTAATTTTTTAGTGTTAATATTTTTCTTTGAAATTCTGTATTACTTTTACTCTTTTTTCTGTTTTGTCTTGTTTTACTTTCTTTTTTCTTTAAATAAATAAAAAATTAATTGATGGCTGGAATCATTATGTAAGATACACTTACATCAAGACACCATATCTTATACTTGAAATACATATGATTTCTATCTGTCAACCATAGTTTAATAAAGCTGGTGAACAAAAAGATAAAGTGATGCTTGTCAAACTACCCAGGGTGAAGAATTCTTTTTTAAAAACCCAATCAATCATGAATAGATTTCTAGAAAAATAAAATTACACTTGTTTGCTAAACTAATAAAATAGAATGAACATACTAAATGAAAGCTTTATTTTTGGCAAATGGTGCATTCAGTAAATGTAAAATTAATAATCAAATTTCTATAAAACTTTCTAAGAGTTTCTCTAAATTTGTACCCATTTCATGGTTTACAATTTATGTTATTAGGAATTTTGAGCAGTGCTGAGGAGAGAGGGCCAAGTTACTTTGAAGATATATGTATTCTAATAGTGTGTATCACTATTAGAATATGTACCTCCTCCCTTATAAACCATTGGACATATATAAAATACTACTACACAATATTAGAATGGCAAAAATATCACACCAGCAACACCAAATGCTGTTGCAGACAAGGAGAGCTCTCTTTCATGGCTGGTGGGAAAGTCAAACAGAAAAATGACTCTTGAAGATAGTTGAGCAGTTTCTGTCCACACTAAACATAGTCTTACTATATTACAGCACCTTGATAGGGGTGGGTTTCATGAGAATATTCAGTTGCTTTTGATATGCAAAATGGCAGATGTCTAAATAATTTAATGAGATATTTTATTGTGCGGCCACACCTTAATTGACTTCAGCAATCCTCTAGAGACTGAAATTTTGGTTGAGCCAGTATTTTACAAACTTTGAAGAAATACATTTTCTGGAAGTGACCCTGGGAACACTCTTCCTTTTAAAATTGTAACATTCTAATCACAGACATAGAATAAATAAAAGTCAAAAGGTATGTTTAGATTGATCATTAGTTTTGAAGAATGTAGACCTGCTTACAGACAAGATAGTATCATTATTAAGGAATTCTGATGTAAATTTTAATGATATTAAGTTTTACATGTGTAAATGCAAATGACTTCAAATGGCAAAGTAAATACTCATGAAATTCATCATTGTCAGTTATACACAGGCAATACTCATAATGTCTCCATGCAGGCAGCAAAATAATAGGTAAATAACCAGCAAAAAATGTTATCTGCATTAAAGTAGTCAATATTCATTTGTTGTTGATGACATGGTCGGAAACAAAAATCTGCAATAATGGTAAAGCTAGGTATTTCCTACTTAAAAACAGCTGCAGGAGAAATGTACTCTTTACATGAAAAAAGTTAAATGGAAGAAATTTATACAGTGTGTTTCTTTGAGACTACAAAACATAGATCTTAAGGAGCGTTGGAAACGCAGGGCCAGTCAGGACTTGGTACATTTTCTTTCGGTGCGCTTTGCGATGATTAACACTTTTACTATGTTCTTTCAAGAGCAAGACAGCAATGCCAATTTGTAGTGAAAGAAGCCAAAAGACTACTAGGCTTCCAATGTTTGTGTAGTTTTCAAATTCTTTTTGAAATACAGTAACAAAAGCAATACTAGTATTCTGTGTTATGCGATGGTAGTAAGAGAAAAATATTATTGAATCCACTTATAGGTATATACTAAGTCAAAATTAAAGACATCTGCCAAATGCAAACTTAAGTATTTTCCCTTTGCTATACATGACAAGTGAAAGGGTCCATCTCAAAGTTACTAAATGTACACTGCTTGTTATTGGTTATGATTGTTCGCAATCCTGCCCTAGCCAGTTGCTTACTTCAGGCATGCATGGGTATAATCAGGCTTTATTGCTACAATTCGTGTGTCCACAATAACACTATTAAGGAAGTTTAAAGCAATCTTTTAATATACTATTTTCTCTGATTATTAATTATGCTCCTAGTTATAAGGCAACCCAATTTATGAATTATAGAAATTTTTAGTGATGAAGTCGCACAACCACACTCTTATCCTAAGTGACCAAAATCGTATTAATCTACACAGGAAGAAGAGTTTGCTCTGAAAAAGAATGAGGCTTTCGAAGGTACTCAGCACTTAAGATTATTTAAGCTTATTATCATGGCTTTTATGGATTTTAAGAGTCACGGTGAGAACAAGTGGTTCCTTTTCCTCTAGTTAGATTAGAAATGCTGCATTGAATTCACTTAGTTTCCTTTATCTAAGCTACCAGGTAAGGTGCAAACTCCCTCACTGTAAAAGGAGACACATCTAGTCTCTCTCAGAATTTTCAGAATTTATTTCCTTGGGGCTATGAATCTGAGAGCCCTGGTTTTGTTTTGGACATTGACCAGAGGCTGAAAGTGACCTCTAGGAATTGACTAGAAGAGTGTTCATTGTCAGTTGATTTTTTTGACTCAGATCCAAGTCCAGAACAACACTTGGATTATATCCTTACAAGGGGCTCAGTTAAACCATAATCAAATTCTTGACCCATAGAAAGTATGTGACATGTTTAAACCATAAATTATAACAGCAAAATTATTTAAGATTACTAAAAGAAGAATATTTTGCAGAGATACATAAGACATTCCCTTATTATGAAAAAAAAATGAGAACAGAAAGAGAAACTTCAGTATGGGAAACACTGATTTAATGGAATTGTATCTAACTTCATGTATATAGAAAACATCTGGACCCATAAAATTCTTTGTAATGATATATCTAGCAGCAGAGTTACAAATAGAATATCTGTAGCATCTGTCTTCAAAAATAAACTTTGTGTGGTGAGAGTAGTTAACTATCTTATCGAATCTAAAAGACTACAATAATGATCAGTATTCATGGGTTTCTCCTGTCTATAATTGCGCTTTCCATATCAGAAGTCCAGATTATTCAATGATTTCATGATACAAGAGGGAATTTTGTCTTTTGTTTTTCTATACATTTTAGACTGCAGTGAAGAGGACTGACAGTGGCCCAAAACAGTGTTAACTGGTCTCTTTATTGTTATTTAAAGGCAGAAAGGAAAAGCCGATCTAAGCAGAATAGAATTTTAGCATCACTTGGGATACAAAGCTATGTTTATTTTTTCATCAATATTTTTTCCAGGCTTGGACTGATACAAGAAAGGTGACGGAGATAAGACATGTTATAACTACAGTTAAGGAAAAAGGAGTAAAGGAGTAAAGTTTTGCATATTTGATTTTTAGTACTAATTCCATTGGGATGAATACATCTACATCCTACTATCTTATTTTAAAAATTTAACAGAGACAAGGGAAGGAGAAGTGGAAAGGTTTCATTCTTTATTCCAGTCTTAAAACCTTTTGTGTATGAGAGACATACATTTTGATCATTTAATTTTTTTTCTTATTTATGAACACTAAAGTATTAGAACAATACCAGTTGTAGAAATTAGAAGATCAGAAGTCCATCCACACATTTCAGTAATAACATTTACTCTGAAAAACATCATAGTGACTTAAATGATACTTTTTTTCAACTAATGAAAACTTTTAAACAGTTGATATGGCTCATTAAGGAATACGATGAATTGCTAGGAATAAACAGAAAATAGTTTTTAAAATAGTTTCTGTCTAGTTCAAAATATGTTTGATCACAAGACTTTTTTACACAATATAAAAAGCTAGCTTTCAATATTTATGTATGTACAAGGCTGTGAACCCTAAGCACTGCTCCAAAATATTTAACACACTGAGAACATTGGGATGATCATTGTGTTCTCATTGCATGTTTTTGTTTTTGTTTTTGTTTTTGTTTTTCTTCTCTTGTGGTGTCATTGTGTCACATGGGACTAGCATTTTATATGGCTTTGCTAGATAGTATTTTATGCTTATCTTCTCAACTCTGATTGGAATTTTCCCTCTATTTATTCATTCATTTTTGCATTTTATTTTGCTACTTGTTATTAGCACACTAAATTATTTGTCTCATTATCT
Source organism: Dolichotis patagonum (assembly GCA_004027295.1). NCBI lineage: Eukaryota > Metazoa > Chordata > Mammalia > Rodentia > Caviidae > Dolichotis > Dolichotis patagonum. Next base: position 35,267 of record PVJX010015903.1, on the reverse strand, counting down.
GTTATGGTTTGACTGAAATGTTGGGGATCTGATGTCCCCTCCAACCGAGTTCTGAAAGAGGAACTTTGGAATTTGCTTGAATCAGGAGAGCTCTACCTGCGAGGTTGGATTGATTCATTGACACATTCAAATTTGAAAGCATTAGAGAGAAGTAATGGACATACAGGAAGTGGAGTCCAGCTGAAGAGAGGGGAGACCATCTTGACCATGAAGACTGTCCTTTCTTCAGTCACATCTTCTTTGACTCTGTCCCTTTCTTTCTCTTTTTGCTCCCTGTTTACCATGAGGTGAGCAGCTCTTTCCTCGAAACCTTCCATCTTCATGTTTTTGCCTCAGCACAGTTTTAAAAACAATGTAGTTAGCTAAGTGTGGATGGAAAAGTGTGAACTTCAGCCCAAATTAATCCTTCCTCCTTTAAGTCGCTTCTGTCAGGTATTTTGTCACAATTAAGGAAAGCCAAGTAACAAAGAGGTCATCTAACACCCAATAACTCAGTGACAATGATCCTCATGTGGATGCATGTATATACCCCATAGATATCAGTCATAACTACCCCATTTAGACCAAGAAATAAGAAGAGTACAGAGGAAGAAACAGAGGTAAGGAAAAGAAGAGAAAAGGATGGAAGAATAGGAAGGAAGTAGAAAAGGAAAAAGAAAACTGAAGCTAGACTGGCAGATACTGCTGTTCACAATTACTTCATGTTCTCTTTTTCCTCAGAGTACGGAATTGTACTTATCCACTTGTAAGCTAATGTGCTGTGTGTTTCAAAGCCAGCGTTTCATTTCTGCTAATTTCTTCTGCATCTACAGCCACAGTAGAAGCAAGTGTTTTCATGATGGTTCCTTAGCAGAGAAACAGCCTGGCAGGATTCGGAAAGCTTTGCAGACTTTGATTAAAGGACAAACCAATGGTTGTGTTGAGTGATTGAGACTTTTAGATTTTTTTCACTAGAGTAGATCCTACCTTGCTGTAATGTATGGCTGGACAAGAGAAGAGAGAAGTTAGGATAAATTATAGTGCAAATGAAAACCATTGGGATCAAAAAACAAAATCATTCAATCTTGATGAAATGACTCTGATGCCTAATTTTGCTCTATAGTATAACATACGCAACAATATAACTTTTTCAGTACAAAGTAACATTCTTTTTCATTATCCTGACATTTGCTGAGTTAGGAACATGGAAACATTTAGTGTCTTGAAATCGAATCATGGTATCTGGAGCCCCAGTGCAAATACTCAAAGGTGGAAGTGACAGTTGCCAGGAGCTGTTGTCTATATAAGGGCTTCTGTGCATGTCAAGCAATTGATTCTAGACACAGCTGAGGCTGGGATGAGTAAACCACTGGGCAAGGCCTGTTGAGGTGGGCTCACTGGTATCCCTTGGAATGTGATGACATGTTGGTTCAGGGTTTCACAAGCAGACACCGTCAGAAATGATAAGTTGTGCAATCTAGATTTTAAGGTCAAACAACACCATTTCCACCACATGTTATCAATTAGAAGCCCACTCAAATTTGAGACAAGGAGCATAGGTCCCTTCCTTGATAAGATGTCACAATAATATTTCCATTGAATCCAATTTTAGTATTTATAGAGCAAATACAAATTTGTCTTATTCTCTTGCTGGATATTTACTGTGAAAGAGGTGTACAATGGAGATAGAAAAGCATTATTCTGAGTCTTTTGAAGGGTACATTTTGAAGGGTACATTAATTCACCATATACTTATTTTTCTTTTCTCAGCACTGTTCCTATCCAGTGCTTTGATGACCCTACATTTTAGGGATATGCTATGAGGGAGGATAATATATATGGTGAGAAAATATTGGCTAACAAATCTTCAATGACTTACATTTGATGGGGGCACAGTAGAAACTCATAGAAAAATCTATGTCATGGATTTATGGCTTTAAGAAAGTTCCTTCATTTCTCTCATGTGACATAAAAAACTTACACAAAACAGATTTTTACCATAGTAAGTTCTGAGTGATACATTGAAAGATCGTCCACATGGTAGACATGTTGGCATAGCAAGATTAATAAGTATGTGCAATAGCAGATGAATAAAGCATTTAATTACTTGGAACTGATTTTTAAATAGGAAAACTTCTCTTTCTCTAGTTTGTTACAATATGCTGGTGACTTAGTGTTTATAATGTTAATAATAAATTATTAGCATGCATTAATTATTGAATGTCAACTGACATGGATTTATATACCTCATTTAATCATCAGGAAAATCTTGCATGACAGATATTTTTCCAAAGGCTTACATCAAGAAAATGAATCTGAAGAGTGTTACATCATTAATAAGTGACAAAATTAAATGAAATTCTGGGCCAGCTATCTCAGTTAAAATACAATTTTTATCATTATATATTATATGTGTAAGCCTCAGTAACTGCCTACCTATTAAGCATGTCATCCTAATTTCTGCAAAGAGGTCACCTTCCTTAAAATGCAATCTATCATTTTCCTTATTTAATAATACGAATGAATTGAAAGCATTTTGAAACTTTCTTAGACACATATTATCCCAATTAATATGCTAATATATTTATTCTGTTAGACTACAAAATTCTAGTTGGATTCATCTTTATTGTCTTTACTCTTTATTCCCTTATATTGTATTTTTTTAACTGGTAAGAACTCAAGTGTAGGTTGAATTCACATTTAGAAGGTCACAGCTTTGTAGAATTCACACTTAGGTCACAGCTTTGTAGAAACACTAGTAATCAATTTGTTTAGATTGCTGCACATTGTGAAAGGGAAATGTTTTATAATTGTCCACATGCTTTTTTTTTGTTTGCTAGAATGCATAGCTTCAGATATTTATGTGCTCTCCATAATAGTGTATCCTGAGCAAGATTTTCTCGATCTCCAGGAAATTATCCAGATGACCAGAGCATCTTTGTAGGAAAGGAAAGCTAACTCTGAGCAAGAGAACTCTGATACTCGCTCCAAGCAGATTCCCCATTGTTGTATTAGAGGAAAAAAGAGCATCTATTCTAGGAAAGATTCTGAAAACATAGTAAGTAGTGAGGGAGCAAAACCTCCAGGACCAAAAGGATTCATCCCTGCATCATGTTTTTCTATTACCTAACACTTATTTCTTTATACAGTTAGCACACAGCTATTGAGTGGATATTGTATAACAAACATCATGCAGAGCATCAGAGAATAAAAGGCATGCATATTCTCAAATAAAATGTAAGTAAGTGATTACAAACTAGGAGACTACTATGGAAAAGGAAATAATGATGATGGAAAACATGAGAGGAAGATAAGAAAATTCTAATGAGGTGGTGAATGTGAAAAACCGAAACAAAAAGAAGACAAGAAATTCTCAAAATCTTGCTAAGAGAAGGAAGCACAAGACTCATAGGAAAGAGCTGAGTGCATGTGAGGACCAAAAGAAAATCGCCCTATAAAAGACCTCAGATGAAGAACCACATGCAAAGCAGTATAAAAACAGAATGACCTTTGATTCATGATATACAATATATTGTTGAAACCCACAGTAAGAAGTATGAATTTTATCAGAAATAAAATGGAAATATATGAAACATTTTAAGCCAATATATGATATGATCAAATTTCTCTTAAAAATTAATCTCAATAAATTTTCGATAAAGTACACAGCATTGGGAATGACAGTAATAGAAGTGGTTGGGAGTTAGATCAGAGTCCAAGAAAGAGGTAATTGTGACTTAGAATAGTTGTTGTTACAATGAACAGGAAATCACAGGTAACATTGCAGAGTTAAAAGGTGAGATTATGTTAGGCTCTTTATGAATACAAGGTGACATATTTAAGACCTCAGGGTCCAATATATTATATCTTTAAGTAGGGCAATGAAATTGTCTTTGCTTTATTGGGGCAACTTGCTAAGTCACCTAGCTATTGAGAAGAGATAAGACACATTCTCCAATAGTCATTCTCATACTTCTCTATTTTAAACAATAGTCAACAGAACTAGTTTTGCATGGTAATTTAGAAAATCATTAGAAATGCCTCTGTAATAAGATTCGCTTGATAATCTGCTAATGAGCAATGCCAAAATATCAGTAATTTATACAAGAAGGTTTCACTTCTAATCTTAAGAGTATAACAGATACAGGATTGTTCCTCAGTTCAAAATAACTAGAAAATAGAAGAAATACAAGGGGCTCTGTCTTTGGTTACAGAATAAGTGGAGCAAGACTGTGTGTGAGATTTGAAAGATGGAAACATAGAAGGTAACACACAAACAGGAATGTTCATCTCTCCAGACAGTCCTGAAGGGATGAGGCCCATGCATGATCACAGTCCCTGAATGTGAAGCTACAGCGTGGCTGTAATTCGATGGCACCACAGGGGAGAAAAGGAAGAGGCTTGCCAGGAAATGCCAGAATTATGTGTGAAGATTCATATCACCTGGCAACGAGCTGGTTTGTCCTTCCTCAGACTCTGGGGAGCTGCGCTGAGATTGCACTGTGCGACAAGGAGAGGTGAACTGGTGCCAGACTGAGTGTGAATGGGCCAGCAGGTGAACTGGCTTCAGCCAGAGAGGAGAGAAGACCTTTAGGCATGCAGATGAGACCTCAGGAAGACCAAACATTAGAAATGAAAACCATGCTTTGGTGTGAGACAGTTGCACTAGGACTAAAAGTGTGTATGTGTGTGTGCATGCATGTATGTGTGTATGTGCAATCAGTTGTTGTTTTATTAGGATAATATGTATATTCTGAGAAAGGAGCCAGTAAGTTATTTTACAGTTGTATGGACATCATATGTATTTATGCAAAAGAAAATGGCTATGGAAATAAACTTCTCATTCTTTGCTGTTTTATAAAGAGGAAAATAAAACAAATTATTACTGAAATTGCTTAACATGTCAATCTCAATCCAAAATTCAATAACAAAGAATTCAGAGACAAACATGGATGAAACTATTTCTTACAGGCGATAAGCCATTTTTATAATTAAAAGAAACTAATATAATGGCCAAAACATTACTCAAAGCAGGAAAATATTTAAAGCAATGATTAAAATATGTCTGAAATTTTTAAAAACATACAAAATACTTGAACAAATAGGAAACATTCACAAAGAAATATATTTTTAAACAGAAAATTGTAATAATGGCAAATGAATTTTGTAAAACATTGTACTCAGTGGAACTAATATCAGATTGAAGACTTCAAAGAAAGGGACTGTGCACTGAGGAGAGACCAACAAAATTATCCCATTAAAAATAGATTAAATATTTTAAAAATTGAATAAAGGCTCAGTGAAATGTGGAAAAATATCAAAAGATTTAATATACATGTCAGTGAAATTCAGGAGATGGAATTAGACATAAAGTGCTACATATTTTTAATGGCTAGACCTCCCAAATGGGTGAAAAACTATCTAATTAAAAATCCAGGCAGATCAATAAATTATATTAATAATACGCATATGAGACCAGGAATATACCTCAGTGGTGCAACACCTGCCTAGCAAGTGAGAAGTTATGAGTTCGATTCTGATACGAAAGCAAGAAAGCAAGAAAGCAAGAAAGCAAGAAAGAAAGCAAGAAAGAAAGAAAGAAAGAAAGAGAAAGAAAGAATACATACATACATACATACATACATGCTCACAGTCAGATACATGTCTAAGCATGTCATACAGAATGCTTAGTAGATTGGAAATAAATGAGAAAAACCCTAAAACAAGTAAAACAGAAAAGGCACATTGCATGTAAGGGAATAATAAAAAAATCATTGCTCACTTTTTATAGAAATAATTAAAGCTAGAACATAAGGCAACACATTGCATAAAGACCTAAAGGAAAGAAACATATCAACCCAGTATATTATAATCATTGAAAATATCTTCAAAAAATGTAATAGAAATACCAACTCTTTTGTAAATTAAATTTGAGTGAATTTGTTCACAATAAATTAGAACTACCAAAAAAAGGTGAAACAAAGTTTTCAGATCAGAAAGGATAACAGATCTAAACCTCTTATCTATAGAAAATGAAGAGCCAAGGAAATGGTAAGTATAGAGGTACAATAAAATGATTACCATTTCCTCCCTTAAGATTTTTTAAACATGGCTGCCAGTTTAAAGAAAAGCCAGCATTTTATTGAACTATTTCATCATAATGTATTTCTGAAGTACGTAATAGTCCATATATGGGAAATACATGAAAACAAAGGATGAGAGAGTAGACTTCATAAAGTAATACTGTAAGATGACTATAATAATATAAAGAGACATAATATAAATTGTTTTAAAACAATTTAAAAGTTGTGAATAAAAACTCAATAGAGGAATTAAAATGGAGCATATAAAACTGACTACTCAGGATAAAAAATAAATTTTCCAGAGACTGGGGAGGGACACAGTGAGAATGTCACAATTCAAAAATAAATAGCCAGATTTTAGATTCAAAACCAGTCATATAAATTTGCGTTGACTATCAAACATTCAAATCATGAATAAAAGGCAGAAATTGTCAGATCTTAAAAACATACAACTCCATTTTTACCTACAAGAAACATATGCATAAAAAAGAAACTCAAAGGAAACAGATGTCCAGGAATGAAATGATTTCAAGGCTAAGAATAAGAACAGTAATGCAATCAATTTTGTATCCAACTAATTTCAAGGCATGAATGTCATCACAAAAAAATAGATATATTTCTGCATTATAAAACCATTAGAAAACTTATTAGAAAACCCATTTGAAAACCATTAGACAAGTACTAAAGCCATATGCTACTGAAGACTACTTCAGAATATATAAAGAAAAATTGATAGGCGAGTAAAAGTAGGAAGAAAAAATTCCACAGTCACAAGTGTAGATTGCAACATCTGCCTTTAAGTATTTAATAGAACTAGACATAAGTATCAGTAATTTAGAGCACTACTTGAAAAATACTATTAATTGTTTTGATGTAAGTTATAAAAATAATAGAGCATGATATCCATTTATTGGAGTACCTTATTTAGGTACATGTAAAAAGCCAGTAAGAATGTAGCTTATGATTACCAAAGAAATGTCTCAGAAAAATTTGCATAAGTATTTCTCATCAAAAGAGAATTAAATTAGAGATCAGTAACAACTCCCAAAATTTAAATATTCAAAAATAACACACTTACCAATAATACATGTAAAAATAAAAATTAAAAGGAACATTACAAACAGCAGTTTCAACCAAAGAAGAATGAAATTATAGTATGTCGAAATGTTGACTCTCCCTCTAAAACAGTCATATTAATAAAGAAGAGACTTGAAATGAGTGATCCATTGTAGGTTGCCCCTAAAAATTTGGCAAATAAACCCCACATATTACGTAGACAGCAGCAAATAATGGTGATCAAAGTAGAAATCAATTAATTAAAAACAAATGATTGTTGAGGCTGCAGTTCAGGGTAGAACACATGCTTGGGGTTCACAACACTCTGGGCTCAATCCCCAACACCAAAAAAATAAAAATTAAAAAAATGAATAAACAACAAAATAAATAGTACAAATAAAATTGATAAATTGTTTATTAAAATCTCTCTGATTCTTCAAAATTTTCCTTTGCTCTCCCCAAAGTTTTCAAACCTAGTCTTTTAAATTATAAATATGATGATATGTTAAACCCATGTTAAATTACATTACAATACCAAAAGATATTTTGCCATAGGACATGCCATTCTGTAACATGTCTAAAATTAGGGGAAATGTTATTTGATTTCTTAATAATGATTAAGTACTTTAATACAAACTATCTCCACAGATGACGATGTACTCTTACTTTCTGTATTTTTCTGTCCATTTTCTGATTAAGCATTATCTTCTCCTTGAAAATCCTTTTTACTGTTGTAATTCTATGGCACCAGCCTCTCTCACGGGAATTTGGCAAATTCCATTGTTTGGAAGGGATAGTCAGTGCTGCTTAGCTGCAGAAAAATTAAAGGAGAAGAGCTAAAGCCCCCTAAGACCAAGCCAGTAAATGCTGTTGGGATACAGGGTGACTTTAAGTGGTCCACTTCCTCTTCACCAAGGATTGGTGAACTGTTTCTGTGAACGTGAAAATGGTAAATACTTTAGTCTTTATAGTCTGTGTCCTACCTCATACAACCTACTCGACTTTGCCAATGTAATTTGAAAACAGACAATTACGTTAACAAGTAAGCGTGACTGTGTGCTAATAAAACTTTACGCAGGGAACAAGATTTGGCTCTAAGCCATAATTTACTGACTCCTGAATTAGGCCATTAATTTCGTAGAATCTTATGGGTTTATGAGATAATAAAAATTCCTCTCTAAGTACTTTTTCATATAGACGAGAAACCTGAGTATAAGGGGCAAAAATTGCTATGCTTATGTTCAAGGGTCAACCAGAAAACAAGTCTGACTGAAAGTCAGGCCTACGATCCATAGTTTAGAAAGTTGTACCTGAGGCTGTATTTTTTTCCTGTCTGGAAAAATCAGTTTGTCTTATTTTTTGATAATTTTCCTTTATGTCTATTCTGAATATTCAAATATTTTCTCCTTCATACAGGAGTACTTTTAAGCCATGCCTTCACTGACATTTACTCATTGACAAATTGCATGCATTTGTAAATGGTCAGAGCAGGGTGGTACTTTCATATTTATTAGACTTCCAACTCCAAACTGCCTTAAATTTCTTGCCCTCACTTCTAGGTTAGCACTGTTGTTTGTATCTCTTCAGCCTGGTCAGTTCTCTAGAAGGCAGTCCTCTGCCCACTTCTAGAACTGACATTTTCCCCCAGGAAAAAACAAGGATTATTTCTCACTTACAAAGGGCTTCTTTCTTTTTTTTTTTAATTTTATTTAAAAACAAAACAAACAAAATAGAAAAAGTGGTAGCAACAATACATGATTCCAAAGAGAAAAAAAAAAAGAAAACAACAAAAAATACTGAGAAGTCATTACTTGATAATTTACATACTGTCATCTTGGAAATAGTTGTTCAAGTTACAAAGTTAAAACATACAAAGTACACATTCAAGCAATAAGACTGTCAACAGTTCTGCTCCATGATATAACACAAATACAGTAATATGGTCATTCATCTTACACACTTAAACATACATGCAATTATATCCTTTAGAGCACTTTCTTTTCCTCTCTTTTTTACAGTAGCAATTACTCATTTTGGGTTTCATTACTCCTACAGTTCTTATCATATTTTACACTAGAGACACAATGCGATATTTATAAATATGGTTCTTATTTATTTCACTAATGAGGATAGTTTCAAGTTGTCTCCATTTACCTATGAAGGCCTCAAGATCATCCTTCTTCATAGCTGAGTAATACTCCATTGTGTAAAAATACCACATCTTTTTCATCCACTCTGCAGTTGATGGGCATCTTGGTTGTTCCCAAGATTTAGCTATTACAAATTGTGCTGCTATGAAAATGGGTGCACATATATCCATCTTTTGAAATGAATTCTTCTGAACTTTTGTCTATTTATTGTTCTTTGACACACTTTGGTAATTTTTTTAAAAGTGGATTTGTTTGTGCTAATATTTCTTAACACCATAATGACATAAAACTCAGTTTGTCCATTTCTACATAGTTCTCTGTGCAGCACAGTTTGCCATAGTCTCTCCAGGCAGATACACTTAAAATAATGACTTATGAACATCTAACTAAATCCTACCTCTGATTTTTTTTGGTTCTAATCAAAATGCTAAGAACCTAGCACCTTGAGTATTCACTGGCTCTTGTGACTGTGTGTCTTACTCCTCCTCCTCTTCCCATTTTCTATTTGACATCCATCTTAGTTTGTTTTCTCCAGAAACAGAGCCTACCCAAGGCTGACAGGAGAGTGTGTGATTTACTGTGGAAAAGTTCTCAGGAGGAGCTCAAGTGAGAGGCACATGACAGCAATGCTGAGTGACAAAGCAAGAGCATGAGCTCATATGCAGCATGACCTCTGAATGCTCCTTGAAGTTCAGATTCAGCAAGCTCTTGTAGGGCTTTCTGGCATGTGTATGGCATCCACCTGTCTTTCCCTGAAGCAAAGCATCTCAGTTACACTTCTCTCACAGCTGATACAAAATACCTAACACCCAAAGTTAAAGAAGGAAAGGTTTATTTGGCTCACAGTTCATAGTTGGATGGCTCTAATGCAGGCTGGCAGAGTAGAGAAAAAATAGATTATGGTAGGCAGTAGGCAGCAAGCAGCAAGTAACAAGCAACCGGAAAGAAACCACAGTGGTCCTACTTACGTCCCTTATATTCTATCCAGGCTACGTGTCCTTAGGTTAGGTAGCACTCACATCCAAGTTGGGCCATTATTCATACTCAGCACTATGCCAAACCAGTCAGTGGGCTAACTTACAAATGACACACCCTTAACTCCAGCATCATACATGCTAAGGTCACCTGAGGTTGAGGGGATACTTTGGCACAAGCCATAACCCAAAGGGAAGATGATGACACCTGACTCCCACACATCTTGAGTAAGTCAAGCTTAGCCTTTAAAGATAATCTTCAGGGAAAGAATGCAGTTGTGAGCCCCAAGAAACTCACTGAGGCTGAGGAATGTGTGACACAGCAGTCAGTGGACAGAATGCAGTGTGAGGGACCTGGGTGGGACACACAGAGCCTTCTAATTTTTCTAATGCTCCTTAATTTGTACACTGCTGAGAGACTCCCCTGAGAATGTTTCAAAAGGGAAATAATCATCACTGTGGAAATGCTGCTAAAAGAGCTGGAATGCTAATACTGATCACCCAACACACAGGTTGTTTCTATTTTGACACAGAAGAAATATAACGATGGATATAAAATAAATAAAATCATACTATGCAGCCATAAAGAAGGATAAACTTGAGACATTTCTAGCTAAATGGAAATAGCTCGAGACTATATTCTTAAGTAAAATAAATTGGACATATATCTATAAATATCACATTGTCTCTGTGATGTGAGAAACTGAGAATGTAAATAATAATGAAAATGTACAATAGGCACCATGAAATATGAAGTGATTGTTCAAAGAGAAAAGGGAATTGAGGAGTGGCAAGGAAAACAAAAAAATGAGAAACAAAAGATAAAAGGAAACAGCTTTGTTCAAAAGGAGGGGAAAAGGGTTTACAGAAAGAGGAGAGGAATGCGAAAAAGAGTTACTAAGATCCATCATGTATGGGTACAAATTTCTTATAATGAATTTGATTATTATGCATATCTAACCTATACCAATAAACTTAATTTAAAAAAATCAGAAACACTATTATCCCATCTCAGACAAAAATCTAAATAGTACGATATCAGGCAACAATACTAGATAAACCAAAAGAGAGGTCAGGGCGTAGCTGTCATGATTTATTGAGCCACATGATCTATTTAATCCTCTTGTGCCAAAGAGGATCTGACTATAAACCAATCTTGTAGATCAGTTAAATTTAAATGTCAAGTTTCTTCTTGGATCATGACCTCTGTGAACAAGTTCTAGAAAAAAGTTTGTTTTGTTTACCTGAAAGAAGAAACTATCTTGGAAAGATCTTTAAAAGCAAATCTTTGAGGATTTTTTTAAATTAAAAGACTATTTGAGACTTATATTCAACATGATAGTCAATGATATTATATAGCATGTAATCTTTTTAAACACATGATAATGATAAAATATAATTCCTCAGCATCCTTTATTTAGCATATTAGTACTACTTATTATATTACATACTCTGTATACAGTAAATACTGCTCATCCCAAAAATATATAAAACAATTTTATTTTCCCATTTTTGAAAAATTTTATTTAAAGCGAAAAAAACTGAAAAAAGGATGGAAATAATACATAATTTCAAAAAATAAACAATAAGAAGTCACTAGTTGATAAATTGCCTATTGTCCTCTTGGAAATAGTTGTTTAAGGTACAAAATTAAATCATACAAAGTGGACATTCAAACAGTGAGACTGCAAACAGTTCTGTTGAATAATCCAACAAAAACTTAGTGATATGGATATCAATCCTACACACTTAAATATACATGCAGTTATATCCTTTAGAACACTTTCTTTTACTCTCGTTTCTACAATAGCAATTACACAATTTGGGTTTTATTACTCCTACAGTTTTTATTACTATTTACACTAGAGACACAATGTGATATTTATAAATATGATTCTTATTTATTTTACTTATGAGAAGAGTCTCAAGTTGCCACCATTTACTATAAAAGCCTCAAGATCATCCTTTTTAACAGCTGAGTAATATTCCATTGTATAAAAATACCACATCTTTTTTGTCCACTCTGCGATTGATGGGCATCAATCTTGGTTGTTTCCAAGATTTAGCTATTACAAATTGTACTGCTATGGACATGGGTGCACATATATCACTGTGATATGACTTTTTCATGATATATGACATATATCATTGTGATATAACCCAGGAGGAGAATAGCTGGATTGAATGGAACTTCCAATCCTAGTCTTCTGAGAAATCTCCATATATATTTCCACAGTAGTTGCACCAGTCTACACTCCCACCAACAGTGGAGCAGTGTTCCCTTTCCCTGCAGCCATGCCAACATTTGTTATCGGTTGATTTCTTGATGGCACCTATTCTTTCTGGAGTGAGGTGAAATCACAGTGCTGTATTAATTTGCATTTCTCATATGATGAGTGGTGGTGAACACTTCTTCATGTATTTATTTGCCATTTGTATATCTTCATCTGAGAAATGTGTGTTCATCTCAGATGTCCACTTTTGGAAAAGGTCTTTGAATTTGGGGGGCTTGATGTTTTTCAATTCTTTATATGTTCTGGATGTAAGTCCTTTGTCTGAGTAGTTGCAAGCTAAAATTCTTTCCCATTCTGTTTGTTTTTTTTTCACTGTGTTGGTGATTTCTTTTGAAGTGGAAAACCTTTTCAATAATATGAGATTCCAGTTGTTGATTCTTTGAAGTGTTTCCCATACAGTGTGGGTTTTATTCATGGATTCTCTTCCTACCCATATGTCTTCAAGACTTCTACCTACCTTGTCCTCCAGTATACTTAGTGTTTTTGTTTTAATATTTAGATTTTTGATTCATTTAGACTTTAGTTTTGTGCATAGTAATAGGCATTGATCTAGTTTCAGTCTTTGGCATGTGGAGAGACAATTTTTCCAACTCCATTTATTAAACAGTCTATCCTTCTTCCAGTGAACATGTTTAGCCCTTTTGTCAAATATCAGGTGGCTGAGTGTCTTTGTAGTTGTGTTTGCATCTTCTAATCTGTTCCATTGATCCTCAGGTCTATTTCTTTGCCAGTATTATGCTTATTTTATCATTGTGGCTGTGTTGTATAGTTTTAAGTCTGGAATTGAGATGTCTCCTGCCTTGCCTCTTTTCCCAGAATTGCCTTTGCTATTCTAGGTTTCTTCTGTTTACAAATAAATTTTAGGAGTGTTTTCTATATATCTGTGAGATATGTTAATGGTATTTTGACTGGGATTGCATTAAATCTGTATAACAGTTTTGGGGTTTGGCCATTTACACAATGTTGGTTCTTCCTAGCAAAAAGCAAGGAATATCCTTCCATTTTCTAATACCCTCTTCAATCTTTTTTAGCAAAGCACAATGTTCAATGTATAGGTCTTTTACATACATAGTTAGGTTGCTTCCTAAGTATTTTAATTTTTTAGATGCTAATGTGAAAGGTTATAGTCCCATAATTTCTCTCTCGGTGAGTTATTGTTTGTGTACAGGAATGATATTGATTTTTGAGCATTGACTTTGTATCCAGCTATGCTGCTGAATTTGTTTATTACCTCTAGTAGTCTTTTAATGGAGTTTTTTTTGGGGGGGTCTTCTATATAAAGTATCATGTCATCTGCAAATAGTGATAATTTAACTTCTTCCTTTTCTATCTTTATTTCTGTTATTTCTCTGTCTTGTCTGATTGCCCTTGCCAGTATTTCCAGAAGTATATTGAATAGGAGTGGTGACAGTGGACATCCTTGTCTTGTTCCTGATTTTAGAGTGAAAGCTTTTCGTTTTTGTTCATTTAGTAAAATGTTGGTTGTTAGTTTGTCATAGATAGCCTGTATGAGATTTAGGTAGACACCGCGTATTCCAAGTTTCTGAAGGATTTTTATCACCAACATGTTGTTGGGCCTTATCAAAAGCTTTTTCTGCATCGATTGCGATGACCATGTGATTTTTGTTTTTGGCTCTGTTGGTGTGGTGTATCACATTTATTGATTTGTGTATGTTAAACCATCCCTGTATTCCTGGAATGAATCCCAATTGGTCATGATGTATAATCTTCTTGATGATTTGCTGCATTCTATTTGCCAGATTTTATTGAGAATCTTTGCATCAATGTTCATTAGTGAGATTGGCCTATAGTTCTCCTTTTTGGTTGGGTCTTTCTCTGGTTTTGAAAGAAGAGTAATACTTGCCTCCAGGAATAATTAGGGAGGATTGCTTCCTTTGCAATTTCATTGAAGAATTTAAGGAGTATTGGCATCATGTCTTCTCTAAATTTCTCATAGAATTCAGCTGTGAATACATGAGGACCTGGGCTTTTCTTTGTTGGTAAATTTTTAATTATATTTTCAGTTTCAATAGCTGATATTGGGTTATTCAAAATAGCTATATCATCTTGGTAGAGCTTTGTTAGTTCTTATGTTTCTAGAAATCTGTCCATTTCCTCTGTGTTTTTGACTCAATGTGAGTAAAGATTTTCAAAGTAGGTATTCATGATCTTTTGAATTTCTATGAGATCTGTAGTAATTTCCCTTTTCAGTCCTTTTTGCGTGAATTTGGGTTTTTTCTTTCTTTTTCTTGATAAGTTAGCTACATTTTTGTCAATTTTGTTTATTATCTCAAAAAATCAGCTTTTTGATTCATTAATTCTTCGTATTCATTTTTTAGTTTCAATTGCATTGATTTCTGGTCTAATATTTATAATATGCTCTGTTCTATAAGCTTTGGGTTTTACTTGCTCTTCTTTTTCTAGAAGCTTGAGATGAAGCATTATGTTGTTTATTTGTGCTCAATCTGTTTTCTTGATATGACAACTTATTGCTATATATTTCCCTCTTAAGACCACTTTCATTTATCCCACAGATTATAGCATGTTGTGTCTGCATTTTCATTAAATTGTATGCATTCCTTTATTTCTTCTTTAATTTTGTCTGTAGCCCACAGGGTGTTCAGAAGGTTGTTATTTAATTTCCATGTCTTTATGCAGGTTTTGAAATTTATTTTGCAATTAGTTTTCAATTTCAGTGTGCTATTGTCAGATATTATGCATGGGATAATTTCAATACTTTTGCATTTACTTCAGAATGTTTTATGGGATAATATATGGTCTATTTTGGAGAATGTTCCATGTGCTGCTGAGAAGAATTTGTATTCTGATATGCTTGGGTGGAATACTCTGTAAACATCTGCTAAGTCCAGTTGCTCCCAGATATGATTCAGTTCTATTATTTCTTTGCTGACTTTTTTCTAGTTGATCTATCTCTTTGTGACAATGGGCTGGTAAGGTCCCCTGTAATAATTGTATTCTTGTGTTTGGTTTTTCATATCCATTAGTATCTGTCTTATATAGGTGGGTGCTCCTATGTTTGGTGCATATATTTGTAATTGTTAGTTCTTCTTGAATTTTTCCACTCATGAATATGTAGTGACCTTCTTTGTCTCTTTTAATCATTTTAGGTTTGAAGATCACATTGTCTGCAAATAGAATACATACCCTTGCTTTTTTCTTGGTTCCTGTTGCATGGAATATTGTTTTCCATCCTTTGACTTTTAATATATGAGATTACTTTTGGGTCAGATGTGTTTCTTGTATATAGCAGATTGTGGGATCATGTTTCTTGATCCAGTCAGTCAACCTATTTTTTTGATAGGTGAATTGAGGCCATTTACATTTATGGATATAACTGATAAGTACTGGCTCGACTTTTCCATGTTCCAGTCGTTTGATTTCTGCTTTTCCCCCTTGTTTAATTTCTTGTCCTACCTAGTAGTTTCTTTCTGTTGTTGTTCTGGAGATTATGCTCACTTTTATCTCTATCTAGTATGTCTTTCAATACTCTTTGTAGGGTTGGTTTGGTGGACATGAATTTCTTCAGGTGTTCTTTGTCATGGAAGTATCTTGTTTCTCCACTAAATTTAAATGAAAGTTTTGCTGAGTACATCAATCTGGATTGAAAGTTGTTTTCATTCAGGGCTTGAAATACCTTACTCCAAGCTTGTCTTGACTTGAGGGTTTATGCTGAGAAGCCTGCTGTGATTCTAATGGGCTTTCCTTGATAGGTGAGTTGTGTCTTTTCTCTAACAGCTGTTAGTATTCTGGTTTTATGCTGCATGTCTGGGAGCTTAATTATTATATATCTGGGTGTAGAAATATGTTGGTTTTGATTCTATATACCTCACTTATCTGCATAACAGATTTTTCCCCATGTTTGTGAAATTTTCTGCTGTGACTTCTGTGAATAGTTTAGTTATGTCATTTGCATTGACACCTGAATCTTCACTGATGCCTATTAATCTTATATTGTTTCTCTTGGCATCATCTTGAAGCTGCTAGATTGTCATTTCATACTGCTTTGTTATGTTTAAAAGTTCTATCCTTTCATGATCGCTAATTGTGATCCTGTCCTCAAGGTCTGAAATTCTATCCTCAGCTTCATTTATATGGTTTTGCCAGCTTTCAATACAATTTTTTGTTTCTTGGATGTCTCTGTGAGTTTGTTTCATGAATTCTGCTTGTTTTCTATATTGTTCATTCAAAGTTTCAATCAGTTTCCCATGCTCCTGTACTTTTTTTTTATCTATTTCTTCTCTAGCTGCACAGAATAACTCCTTTACCAAGATTGTTATTTCTATCTTTACATGAGAGATTACTTCTAATCTGATTTCCTCCATAGCTTCATGGAGTTTTTTTTATTTATTTCACTTACTATCTTTTTTTAAAAAATAATTTTATTTAAAGAGAAAAAAACAAAACATAATAAAGGGTAGTGACAATACAGTATTCCAAGGAAAAAAGGAAAAAACCAACAACAAAAAAACCTAAGAAATTATTACTTCACAAACTACATACTGACTTCTTGGAAATAGTTGTTCAAATTACAAAGTTAAAACATGTAAAGTAGACAATCAAACAGTGAGACTGTTAACAGCTCTGCTCTACGATCTGACAAAAACAGCAATATGGTCATCCATCTTACCCACTCAAATATACATGCAATTATATCAAAAGGGTAAAATTAAACACAACAAAACAGAGCAATGTGGA
Source organism: Dolichotis patagonum (assembly GCA_004027295.1). Taxonomy (NCBI): domain Eukaryota; kingdom Metazoa; phylum Chordata; class Mammalia; order Rodentia; family Caviidae; genus Dolichotis; species Dolichotis patagonum. The sequence goes on along the minus strand of PVJX010015903.1, from coordinate 18,015 downwards.
TCACAGGAAAGCAACGTAAGACATAAATTTCAAAGCTAGACAATTGGAGCTATTCACTCTGTATCATATTGACTCTTGTTTTCTTCCAAATAGTTGTCCATATTGTCACATACAGGGAATTCACATGAAAAAACCTAGTATGGAATTGATCTGAGCAGGACGAGGAGGGCATTTCAGGCCTTCAAGACCAGACATTAGGGAAGCCAAGAATGACTGTCATAGTGTCTCTCATTCTCCTCAAAACAGCTGTCCATACCTTAATGTGTGTTGAACTTAAACAAGGCAAAGCAAGCTAAGATCACTTTGAACAAAAAGGGATAGTTTTGCTGGACTTCACATCATGACATTATGGAGTCAGCACTGGGTATTGTAGTGTCTCTTTTTCTTCAAAGTAGTTGTTCATTTCAACATGTGTTATATAGTTGGTTCTCATAAACTGTTTATAAGCTCTACACATGCATGAGTCTCTACATGTATATCTATCATTACTGTATTAGCAGGAAAAATAAAACAAATCAAGATAAAACAAAACAATTCCTAGAAAAGCATGAGGCAGAAAAGTCACATAAAACCGCAATACAAGGTGATATACAATGGTAACCATGGTGTCTCAGCAGTATATAACAACATTAATAAAAATGAAGCATTAGAGACATTATAAGACTTCAAAAGCAAGTAATAATCAAACCAGAGTGGGTATCTTAGTGAATCTTGTCATCTTCAGTGTAGTTGCCTATACTCTTAGACTTGATACTATCCATCAAAACGGATTTAAATAAAATCATTCAATACAAAGTAGCAATCTAACAAACCAGATTCAAATAAGATCAGTCATAATAAGACAGTATAAGTTATAAAGTGCTTCAGATTAAGTTGATAGGAAAATTAGAGATGATTACCATAATATGTCCTCTCATTTTGGGGATAGCTGACCATGTCCTCAAGTCTAGCGTAAGTAGACAAACTGGAACAGCACGTAATCCATCCTAGCAGAGTGGTGAGAATAATGTAAATTTTAAATCTTGTTACCCCATTAACAATATCCTCTGCCTCCCTTTTTTAGACAATTCCTTCCCTTTCACTCCCATGGGGTGCACTGCTTGTTTTGGGTCCCACTGCCTCCCTATATAGAGCAGCTCAATGGACCCTATTTCCTGATCTACTCTGCCTGTGTTTCTCTCTGTTCACTTACTATCCTTTCAGAGATTTCTGGTCTGTTACTTTTGAAGTCTTCTATTTCAATGTCTCTTGTACTTGCTTCTGATGGACTAGATGTTTGAGATTGCACTTTGCTTTTTCATGTTGCCATTTTCTCCTTTTGGGTTAATATTTAATCCTTCAATTCCACTAGTGTCAACTGTTGGTTGTGTGTATCTTGGGGTCCTACTGTAAGGTTGATGTTTGTCCAATTCCTGGGTCTCACAATGAAGAGGTGGGCCAATCATCTGAATTCCTCCTGCAGGGCCTGTTGAGTGAGTCCTATATTCTTCCTAGGCTGACAAGCCTAGGAGTACTGATGGAAATCAGTTCCTACTGTTCTTATGTCTTCAGGTTGTTCAGAGTCACTAGATCTCCCTGATTATAGTGTTTGTCTCACCTGGGACCCTACTGTGTCTCTGGGTGTCCCACAGGCTCCCTTAATTTTCTCCAGGTTGGGGGAGACCTTATTGGCACCCTCCTTAACCTACCTGATAATCTCTATGTGGAGGAAGGACTCATCCATCCACTTGCCTAACTTGCCAATGACCTATTTGTGCAGGAGACTTCTGCTTGCTAGTGTTTAACCACTGAAGGTTGCACACTCTATTCCTATTTTAGGGGCAGACTCACCTCACTGATGGAAGCCTGCTGTGGTCTTCTGTTTGCATGAGAGGTTACTCAGTGTCCCCTCAATATTGCATGGTTAATCCACTGCAGTCCAAGGTTCTGGGGGGAAGTGTGGGAGATGAAGATCAACAGCAATGCTTGGTCCAGGGGGGGGTCCCCAATGGCAGCAGTGGGACTGTGGGGGCATGCATCATGGGCTGGATTTCCTAGGTCTTGAGGTGGATGTCCAGGAATGCAGGGACATGGGAGGTGCCTGGTTCTGGCGTGGCCCCGCCTGCACCACTGGCTGCAGTTCCCAGGTCCCACATGGGCTAGTCTGCAGGGACAGTGGAGGTCATGGGAGGGGCCTGGATCTAGCACAGCCCCATGCACCTGGAGTTCCCAGGTCCCACGAAGTGGTAGCAAGGATATTTTCTTAATAGATGTTACTTTTATTTTCAAAATACATATGAATGTAATTTGTTAATAAACTTTTACCTTGCATTAATTACACAAAGATTGATAGTTCTGGATACAGTATACCCTATGTTTCACTTCTTTGATGTCTATGCCCCAGTTTTTTATGGAAAATGAGTATATAGGATGGATTTTCTCTCTGGGAAAACAGAAACACAGTCCTTTGTTAGAATACTAAGGAAAAATACTCTTGTGTATTATTATTAGTAGTAGTAGTATTTTGGTGTTGGTAATCAAACTCATAACCTTGCATTTGCCAAGCAGGTGCCTGTGCCACTGAGTTAAACCCCTGGCCTGTATTGTATTATTTTATTTGGGCTAAATGTGTTGTTTTCTTCTGTCTCAGTATATTGTACTCTTAAGTGTGTTCTCTTCCCCTACACTATGAAAGGTACAGAAATGTTCCTGAGCAGTAACCATTTAATTTAGTTTTTGTTTTCTTTTTTTTTCCAAATGATTTTCAGCTATCTAGGTCTCTCCATTGTTTTTGTTACTGACAAGATACTGTGCAATTTTGCCACTAAGTTCTATTTTGCATCTTTCCAAACTTACACACCAAATCTTGAACATGCCAGTCAAAGATAAATGGTGAGCTTTGCCTTATGAAGACATAGCACACTTTTAAAGTAACAAAAGGAATTTAATAAACTCATTGGAATTCAACTTATCTCCTGATATTTTAAATTGATAATAGAGTACAATGTAAAGAGTTAAGGCTAGAGGGTTGGGTTCCAGTTCTCATTCTTATACCATTTACATGCCATACCTCTTTCTAAATATATTCCTTTATCTGTGATTTGCAAATAAGAATTATAAGATAATAATAGTCAATATTTTACCAGACATTACGTGGATTTTATGGATAAATAGATAAATCAGGATAATCGAAATTATACTGAATACCTAACAAAATGTGAAAAATAATTTATATTTAAATTATATTAATTTTATATTTAATTTATATTAATTTAATTTCTAACAATTAGAGATATTTGACAACTCTTCAAAAAGATCATTTGTGTATTTTCCTGAAATATTAAATAATGCCCACTTCATTTTCTCTTTCATCATTTTCATTTTATTTTTCTTTTTAAAAATTTTCCACAAAATTAGAAAAACAGTTGTGTATATATTGCTCAGATTCCATAAAATAACAAAGTCAAATAGCATCATCTTGAACAAGCCCAGTTCTGATTTAACAGAGTGAATTATATAGTTTTGTTAAAATGTAAATTCTATTTACCTATAAATCATATTTATCTATAAAATGATAATTTTCCAGCTTTTTATATACCATGATATTCAAATCTATAATTACTTCAACAGAAAAGAGCTATTTGTCATATTTATTCATCTCTATCTGTGGAAATATACTGAAATGTTTCTTGTCAGTGAATTTATATTTAATGATTATTTAAAAACATTAGATAAATTTTAATTTTGACAGGCAAAAATGATTACACAGAGAAGTTTTCCTAAATGTAAGATTTAGAATAGTCCTTCTAATGTGGTATGTCTGTCAATGAAAGATAAATATCACATCTTTATTTTATTTCAGGTGCCTTAGAACTGTCTTGTTGAGAAAATAATCATGTATAAATAACCAATATTCTTTCAAAATGAAATATATCATAAAGCACGAAAGCCACAGAAATTCATCCGTAAGTCTAAGTGCTAATACTAAGGTTTTTTGATGTAATGTAACAGTTTGGAATAACAAGTGCTGCAATTTAAAAGCTTTCTAACAATGTAATGTGAAAAATACTAGGTTCATGGAAAACAGACAGCTGGATAGAATGCAAGCATACGAGGCCACACTGAAAGGTTCACAACCTCATGCTAAGTTTAAATAAAGAGCAAAAGGCTTCCTCCCAAAGTGGAATGGGACAGAAACCTTACAGAGATAAGTGAAACTCTGCAGAGAGACAGAAATAAACAAATGAAACCTTCCTTAAAATTTAATATCTCCAGAAAACCTAGCAGTCAAGGCTACATTACGTGCCATTACTTTCTAAATTCTTTTAAATGATGTAATTTTGCAAATTGAAAAGATGGCAAGAAAAATGCAGAGTAAAAAGATCACAGTTTGGGGATGCCCCCAGTCACTTTACAACATGAGTCTTCTAACCAAAAGGCATATCTTCACCACTGACCTTAAAGATCTCCACAAATTATTTTAAACAGCAAAGCTTTAAATAAGTATTAATACAATTTTTAATAGGGTACTGAGAAACAAAATGTCCATAAATATAGATGCTTAGGGTAGAATCATAGAGTAGAATCATAGAGGATATAAAAGTAAATTAAGGGCTGGGGATTTATCTCAGGGGCACAAGTGTCTGCCTGGCAAGTGTGGGGTTGTGAGTTCAATCCCTGCTACCAAAAAAAAAAGGTAAATTAAAAGTATATTTAATGCATATAATGATATCATTCAAGGGAATAAAACACATAAGTAAAAACTAGCATCCACTTAAAAAGATCAACTGCAAGATTTTATTTTATTTTATTTTTTTATTTTAAAAAAGAAACAGAATAAAGGATAGAAATATTACAAAGTTTCAAAAAAAATAGTAGGAAAGAAACACTAGCTAATATACTTTATATTGTTATCTTAAAAGTAGTTGTGCATGTTCTTAGCTTTAGGTATAAAAAAAAATCCAATAATCCATCAATGAAAGCACAAACTTCTTCTGGATGAACTAACAGACATTAGTAGTATAGTTATCTGTGTTGTATGTATACATACATAAAAACACATACTACAAGATTTTAAAATCAAATTTACTTTCATAAAAGAAAAGCACAAAAATTTAAAATCAAAGTTAAATGACTAGGAAAAAAGATAAATTAGCCACACTAAGTATATTAGCCAACTGTGGGAAACATAGGGATACTACACACAACTTTCACTAAGCAATAAAGAGTAGAAATAGGAACCCGTAGTTTAGAAACTTGGAGAGAATACAAATGTCTAACACAGACCCAACTTAAGTCTAGAAAAAAATATGAAATGATAATGCATGTAGAGATATTGCCTGAGAATTATCCAGAACTGGTGAAAATATCCTAAAGAAACATAACAAATCTCAAACAGAAGAATGCAAAATAAGTCACATGACACATGAAGATAAAACTGCATAAAATTTTCTAAAAACAGTCAGATAGCAAAGATAAATTATCTATGGCAACTATATATTAAAGAGAAGAATGATTTCACATAACAACTTTAGAAACCATAAAAGTAATGGAATAATATCTTCAAAGAACTAAACACATATCAATCTAAAATTCTGTATTAATGAAACTTACCTGATTAAAAAACAATATAGTTAATTTGAAAAACCCATGGTATTTATTCCACTTCACTTCTACTGTGTCCTCTTGTATCCCAAATTGAGAATTTTTCTACTTTATAGAAAAAAAGGTAAAACAAAATTTCTTATCAAAATAATAAGAGTATAATAATCGTTAAGACATTGCATGTTGCTATCTTTAAAATAGTTGCTCAGGGTACAATATATGGGCATTAAAAATTTCTCCAGTCAATATTATTATAAACCTTCCTTCTCAATGAACTAAGAGACACTAATTGTAAAACCTACTTGCACATTTTTTCCCTTTTCTCTTCGACCCTTTCCTCTTTTACCCAACCTAGTTCCTTTTTCCTCTTTAACAATTTCTTCTCATTTCACAATATCTATTGTACATTTTAGACTGTATTTACTCTCAGTTTCTAATTGTGTTGTATGCCTGGTATGTGAAACTGAGAAATTTTTAAAGACGTGTCAGATTCTGCAACAGCAAGTGATCCATATGTAATTTAGATCTAGGCATCCATGGAGCCCATACATATAATACAAACTATATACAGAAGGTTAGGCTCTTTATGGTACGTCATCTTGAATAAGTTTTAAAAATATCAGGGGACAGGAAAACACACTTGAGTGTGTCAGCTGAATCCCGGAGTTGTAACCTGGGGTGCTATAAAAGGTCCCCGGCCCCTTCTTCTCTGCTTTGCTTTCTGGCCATTATGAACTGAGCAGCTCTACACCAAATCTTGGCATTCTGTCATGAGATTGCTGCCTAGGGGCCCCCTGATTATGGATTGAAGTCTGAAATCTTAAGCCAAAGAAGCCATTGTAAACCTTGGGTATTTGGTCCCAGCAATGGGAAAGCTAATACAGACTCTATTTTTTCCTGTTCTGAAGATATTGGCAAATGTATTTGAAGAGTCATGATGTTTGCTTTTATTTATCTATTTATTTTTTTTGCTCTTCTCCTCAGGCATTTGTTTGTTTCCACAGAAGTAATAGTATAGGTCCCACTGTGTGATTTTTAGCATCGTGGAAAGTACTTAGTAACATATAAGGGAATCTGTACTTGCCCAAAATGCCTCAGTATGTACGGTGTGATCCTGGAGTCCAGAGTTGCACAGATAGTTTCTAGTTTCTTAAATGATAATTAAAGTGTTGCATTTCTGAAACAAGCCTTGTCTTTTGGTCATCATAGCCATTTCTAGAACCCCAGTTGAGAGACCAGTCTTCCAAGACTCCTTATAAACATGCTTCCTTGTGTCAGTGTCTTTCTTCTTAAAAAAATGGACTGTGTTCTATTTGCACAATGGAGAGAAACAGTTAAAGAATAATGTAGAATATATTTTACTAGTAGGACAAACTCAAGGATCTTAGACTATACTTAATTGCAGCCTCTGGAAAAGAGGAAAGAAATAGAGTAGAAAAAGTACTGAAATAAATATTGCTATACTGTTACATATTACATATAAATATAAATATATCTTATAAATTGATCAGGAAGCTTGAAAAGCACCAATGTAAAGATAATGAAAGAAATAAAATGAAACAAAAATATTTTACCGAGCTACATCACAATCAAATTGCTCAAAAATCAGTGGGAAAAAAAAGCCTATTTTAAAAACTTCAGGAAAGTGATATACCATTTATTATTTATGGAACAACAGAGATGACAGTGAGATAAGATTTTCTTTTGGAAGTGGTACAAGCCAGGAACACCTGAGCAATAGCTTTTAACAATTTGAGCCAAGAATTTTATAAATAGTGAAAAATGCATTTCAAACCAGAAACAATAAAATTCTTCATGAGCATAAGAAGATTGAAAAATCACTCATGAATAAAATGTTTACTGCAAGAAATAGTTAAATTAGTATATCTAGAAAGAGTAAATATGAAGCTACATATAAAAATTCATTTATAGAAAACATTAAAGATCATTGCATATTTAAACTACAGAGTGTGTTCAATTATACTTTAATTTTAATGACTATACTCAGGAATAAATTTACCAAAAGGTGAATAATCTATTTGTTGAAAATTACAAAACCTTGATGAAAGGAATTGAATGTTTTAGAAAATGGGAAATATTCCATATTCATGAATTGCAAAATAAATTAATATAGTTAGCCATCCCAAAGCAATTTACAGATCCAATATCATCTCCAAGAAAATTGGAAATTTTTTTACAGAACTAGAAAAGAAAATCCCTAAGATATTATAAAAATACAAAAAATGATTAGCCAGGAAATCTCATGCAAATAGCCTTTCTTCCACTTGTCTTAAAACAAAACTATGGCTACTTGAATAGTGTGCTATCTGCATAAAATGAGTAAAGCAAACAATAATTTATGAATAGAATGAGAGACCCAAAAGTGAGTCCATGAAATTAAGGTCTGTTGTACTTTTGACACATACACTAATAATATATAATGGGAAAAGGATGACTTGTTTGATAAAAAGATTTGGAAAATTGGGTATCTATATGCACATGAATAAAATAGGACTGTTATCTCACATTGTTTATCAGAGTCAGTTCAAAACCAATTAAAGACTAAAAGCAAGATAGTCGAGACCCAAACCTGTGAAAACACTAAGAGACGGAAACAGAGAGAAAATTATGCAATATCATTATGGGCACTGATGGAGTTTTCTTACTCCCAAAGATCATGCAATTAAAAAATAAAAAAAGATAAATGGAAGTACATCAAAATAAGTAAACTTTTGTACTACAAGCAAAAAATTAACACAGTATATAGGAAACCAATAGAGTTGAAGAAAATCATATACCTAGAAAAAGCTAACATCCAAAATATATGAAGAATGCAAACCTCAATGGCAAGATACCATAATTTCAAATGATCAATGATCTGAATGGACATTTCTCTAAAAAAGACAATCAAATAGCCATCAGGAATGTGAAAATGCTCAAAATAGTTAATAACTATTAATACAATTGAAGCTACAATTACTTGCATTTCTCAACTGCCAGAATGGTTATTATCTAAACATATAAAATATACGTATTTCTGAGGTTGTAGAGAAAAGGAATGCTTTTCAACTGTTGATGTGAATGTACAAAATATACATGTTATGAAAGACAATACAGGGTTTAATCAAAACACTAAAAATAAGACTATATAATCCAGCAATTCCACAATCAAGTGTATGTTTCAAGGAAATAAATTCAGTATATTGGTGAGACATCTGCACTCTGAATCACATTGCATAGCTTTTCAGAAAAATCTAGTTATGAGACCAAATTAAGTTTCCATCAAGGAATCACTTGGTAAGAAAATAAAGTGTGTACACACAAACAAATAGCATTCATTCTTTAAAAAGAGGGAAATTCCATCAGTTTTGTATTTTGTTTTAGTTACGTAAAATAAAGCAGGTAGAGAATAATAAATACTTCACATTATCATTCATCTATGCAATTTAAAACAATAGTACTCACAATAGCAGAGAAGAAAACAGCGACTACCAGAGTCTTGGACCTAGAGGAGATGAGGGCTTGTTTGTTAATGGGTACAATGTTTCAGTTATAAATAACTATTTACAGTATTTAAGGTGATTTATACAATAACTAGCTTGATTAAATTATTTCATATTGTACAGAAACATCATAGCACATCTTTGTATCACATAATGTACACATTCATAATTTATTAATGTTAAATAAAAGCTAACTCCTTAAATAACAGTGCAAAAAATATATATCTCTTGCTCTCCAAAAGTTATTCTTATAGTCAATTAGAAAAAATATTATCAAAACTCATGGACACCAAAGGATTTGCAGCTGGAATATATCAGTGACTATCACATCTCAAGTCTACACAAACAGCAAATAAAGTCTTGCAAAGATGTTCATCATCATTTCTAATTAGCCAAGTGCTGATTAAATTAAAAAGAGATGCCACTATGGACCTATGGTAGTGACTACAATTAAAAAGGAAGAAAGGTGAATATATATATATATATACACACATATATGTATACACAAGATAGCTAAGATAATTATACAGCTAGTTTTTCTTAGTTCATTGAAAAGAAAGTTTTGTACTAATATTGTTTGTTCATATCATGCCTATACCTTGTACTCCAAATAACTACTATGAAGACAACAACACTCAATGTATTAATTATTGTAGCTGTCCTACTAACTTGTCTTTGAAATTCGGTTACAATGTTATTTTGATCTTTTTTCTCTTTAAAATAAAACAAAATAAAATGACTGATGCCATGATTAGATTGTGCAAAACAACTAAACAATTATATTCTGTTGATGAAAATGGGGACTAGAGAAGACGTTTGAAACTACTTAGGGTTCTCCTTAGTAAGTTAAAAATAAAACCCACTGTGATTGACTTATTCAATTTCTCAGCTTCTAAATAACAGAAATGGAATTATATATTTAATTAAAGGATCACATACAATTGATCCATTGCAAGGGTTTTTTGTTTGGCAATATTCCAAACAGAAAACAACCCAGATGTCAATCTGTAGGTTAATGGATAAACAATTGTAGTTTCTCTGTACAATCTAATACTTTTTAGCAAGGAAAAGGAATTGACTATGCATCAACTGATCCCCTGGAATGAATTTCAGAATAATTATGCAGAGTACAATGGAGATCAAATATTTAGTACAACTTTTTGGGTTCACTTTGTATGTAAAATTTTAAATAATAATTTTGTAAATAAAATTCTACACCTAATCTACAGTAGCAATGCAGGTTGGTGAGATTTTTTAAGAGGGAATTCAAAAGGACACAAAGGAATTTTGGTAGGAGACATTACTATGTTTGTTTCCTTGATGTAATACTGCCTTTGTAGATATGGCAGTTGCCAAAACTCGACAGACTTTATCATATACATATATACACTTCATAAAGACACATTTAAAATATTTTTTAAATGTAAGCAATTTGTTTTTCATAAAATAGACAAATTAACAATAAGGTCAAAAACATCTTGAAAGTAAGAGAATGAGAACTATGTAGTATAATGCAAACATTACAGAATTCTCATGTAAATATGAAGCAAATAGTACTTTAAGATAAAAATATTAATAGATATAAACATTCTATAAAAACATGGGTCAATTCAATAGAAATATAATACATTTATTTGATTTCCAATTGGACTTTAAATTACTTCGTGATTATGAAGATAGAGAAGAAAATAAAATTATCTATAAATTTTTTATGAAAACCTGATGAAACGTGTTGATTAAAAGTCAATAAAAATATATTTGTAACAGTCCATTGCAGAGGAGGCAGGAAGCAGCAAGTCTACCTTACCCTTCTCCCTTTATATTCCATCCAGGCTACAAGGTCACTGGTTGGTGCCATCCACACTGAAGAACTACGCTTCCACACCCTTCCCATCCTCCGCACCCATAACTATGCTAAACCAATCAGTGGACTAACTTAGTTATCACATCCTGCATTTATATCAGTATACCCTAGATCTGGTCACCACCAAAACGCCCCACCTATGAGCGTATCAGGCTTTGGGGAAGGTATCTAGATGCAAGCCATAACCGTGAGGGAATTTTAAAATTAGGACAACTGTGACTTTCTACTTTAGGTTGTTTCTCACATCATATAACTTGTATAAGTTTTTGGTAATGGCCTATGTAAATGTACTCACAAAAGTTCCATTCAAGTAGCATTTGGAGAAAATCAAGAGAAAGAAGTAGAACAGTATATCTCCTTGGTACATGCCTGAAAAAAATGCAAAAACAAAAACTGGAATTAATATGAGTCTTGTTGAACAAAAGTGAAAAGACTTAAATATGAGGGAAATGTCTAAAAATCTTTTGCAGTTGGCTGTACTTTCACAGGATGAGAGGTAAGACAGTTCAAACCAATTTTCTTAAAATATCAAAGGGCTCAGTAACCTTTGATACCTTAGTTGCAATATAGCTAGAGGGTAACACACAGTGCACCGGCTAATGACCTCTAAGGCCCCATCCAATTCTGAAGTGCTTTGATTTTAAGAGAAACATAGGACTGTTTAGCAGTATCTCAAAGACATGGCAGTGTGACTGTATTTGGGGCCAATTATTACATTTATTTATGGTTTGGGAACTTCATTGAGGACTTGAGCTACAAGCCTAAAATAACTCAAGTTCAAGGAAATAACAGTGACACTGACATTTCACAGGATCCGTCAGACTTTCTAGGAGTTACAGAATAATAACATTTCAAACCCACAGTTTCCTGTGCTCAAATGGAGTGATGGATTAGTAGAGAAAACTGTCCCTAAAGCCTCATTACAGAGTAAATCAAACCTGACCTGGTGGCCCAATGTTGCTGTCACATCAGTGGAGACGAAATGACTACAGATGGCAAATACATCAAACCCTACCGAGTCTTAGGGGTAAAAGAGAAGGAAAAAAGCCTAACAGAGGCATTTCTCAAGTTCTTAAAGGTGGGCAACCTCAGATGCTGCCATCATTTTGATTGGATGACCCAAGGAATATTGTAATTAATTATTGAAGCTAAAAAAACATTCTGTACTTATCAACTCTGGATGAAGTTTTTTGTCATAAAACCCAAGAGTCTATTTACTTTAACCACAAAAGTCAATATGCAAAAACATTTTCTGTCTTGCTTAACTCTTTACATGCCAACATTCTGACTCAAAGTACAAATTTCACCATGATGGGAATTTTAACAACAAAGGGAATTCTGAATCTTAAAATTTGATGTATCAAGGGAGCTATGCATGTAGGTCACTGATAGAACAATACTTGACTTGCATAAGGCCCCAAGTTCAATTCCAAGTATACCCACAAAACCAAATGTCATGATGAACATCATTCTCTGATTATAAAAAGAACTAACACAGGCAAGAACGTATTTAATATGTGAAAAGAAAAATGTTTGTCAATGGCATCACAGTTTGAATTCCAGAGAAATTCCTTTGGTTACAAATTCTAAGTCATATTCTGTGTTATACATAGTTGAGTACAGAGAAGATGAGAACACTGCATATAATATCAGTGACAGGACTAGACATTTAGCTCAGCAGCATAAGCACCTGCCTGGCAAGCGCAAGGTCATGAGTTTGATCCCCGATACTAATAATAATAATAACAATAATAATAGTGTCAGTGACAAAGTTACAGTGGTAGAATTCAACCTCATCTTTTAAGTGTGCACTCTGAATGATAGATTCCATAGTAGATGGAGACCAAAGTAAAAGATTTTTTGCAAATTCAAGTTATAATTGTAGCTTTGCCATGAACTAGCAAATTGCTTTATATCTTTGGCTTAAATTTTCTTTCTCTATAAAATGAAAGAGATGGATTTTGTGAGCTGTCTTCCAGATGACAAAGTTTAGTATTAATTTGCTCCATTTTTGTTACCTGTGCCTTATAGTACAGAATTCCACTTTGAATAATCAGAGGATATACTTTCATGATTTTAAGCCATGAAGGCATAAGTAGTCATTCATCTCTGTCTCACAGAAACAAGTCTATCTCTTTTTTTCCATCTTTAGATGCTCCATTGAACTCATTTAATTAGAAGGAGTGTTCCCACTGGACCCAGGGTGAAAGGAAACTGCTGTCATAGATTATTTACCCATCCACATTAAACTAGACATGAAAATATTCCAACTACTCTATTCGTTCTATTAATATTTTGATCTAATGGATTTGGACAATCACTGACTCATGGTCTCTTTCCCAGCTGGTCTCTGTAGAAAGAACTGGAACAATATGTGCCCACTTAGGATTACATCACTGAATGTATCAAGATCTCTCCTACCCTCTTCAGAGAAAGATACATTGTAACAAAAGATTTCTATGTGAGAGATGATACTCTAAAATTTTAAGACCTAAGAAATTATAAGTTAGAAACTTTTTAATTAAAAGACAGAGAATTATTTTCAATTGCTTCAAAAAGGAGAATAAGAGCACAATTTTTTTTTTTTACTCATCTATATGGAGTTACATGGGATTCGATCTAATTCTGTGTACATTATTTTCTACTTGTCCCATTTCTCATACCTTTCAATTTTCTTGAAGGTTCTGCATGACAGTGGAGGCTGATTTCTCTTTATTGCTTCACTGACAGTCTTCCAGTCGGGTGTTGACAAAAAGAGGTAAAAGAACCTGGAAGAATGACTGAGGAAAATGTCAGAGCATTTTTCTACTCCCTTCATCCTTCAGGATTGTTTGTACTTCTCTAAGAGGTATCTTTAGACTATTTCAGCTTTAACACATTTCATATTACACAATTTGCTTTAGAGATCATAATAACTTTTCCTTTTTTCTGGACTTTGACCATCGCTTCCTTATAATTTCACACTCCATTGTAAATAATGTTAAAATGTTTTCTTATAAACTGTGAAGTAGATTCTGTTTCCTCCTAAGACCCAAAGGAGATACACTAATTGCTGCTGGGCTAGGGGTTAAACTGTGTAACTAACACCATGTCTTTCTGTATTGCTCAAAGCAATGACTCTGTCTTTGTTCACTTTTAGGCTCCAGGAAGCAGCAATGTTATTACGATAACTTGAATCGTATACTCTTCCGTTTTAGTGGTCAGGGGGAAATTTTTGTTAATCAGAAACTCGAACAAGAATCTTGAAGTAGCACTCATTAGCCCAAGTTGGGACAAGTGCCTGAGTCTGAAACAAGTATTGTGTCCAGAATAATAAGACATCATAACTATTCAGGTAGAAATCTTCTGCCAGTAATGTGGGGTGGAACCAACATTTGCCAAGTCATTGAGCTAAAAGTAAGATGGAATAATTGTGGAAAGTTAAAGATTCACTTAGCTGAAAATTAGAAAAGTAGGATCCCTTTTTTAGATCATTTTCTTTACTAGTACGTGTTTATTGTACACAATGTTTATATTCCGAGTGGAGATTTTGTACATGTGCAGAATACATTTTCATTTCTTACTCTGCTCCCTTTCTCTTCCTGCTCTGTTCTCCCATCCATCTCTGGGTCTCCTTTCTTTTGTTTTCTTTTTCTTTTTTGTACATCTTTGTAGTACATAGTGTTTATATTCTATGTGGAATCTGTACTTGCATACAACACACTTTAATTCCTTTTTCCATCCCTCTCCCCCATTTGTCTCGACCTTCTTCCCCTTTGAGAAATATCTATCTCCCTACTTCCTAGAATATATTTTATTTTGCTCTTTGTTTATAATCTAGGTTCTTCATATAAGAGAAACCAATTATACTTAAACTCTTACTTCAGTTAAAATTATGGTTTCAGAATGCATCTGTTTTCCTACAAATAACTCAAGTTTATCCTTTATGGCAGGGTGAAACTCCATTATGGGTAAATACCACATTTTCATTATACATTCATCAGTCAATGGATATATGATCTTGAATGTAAGTCTTCCCAGGTCAATAGTTGTGTTCTTTCTACAACACCAGGTTTCTTCTAACTTGCTGATTTTATTTAAAGTTTCTGGCATAGTAAAGACAATAGATGTGTTATCTGTCTATGGTTTCAGTAGAAGATAAACCCAAAGGAGCGCGTATGCACACAGCCCTGGTATAACACAGCTTTATTTAGCCCAGGTTTTTAAAGATCATTTTCTTTACTAGTACATGATTATTGCACACAATGTTTATACTGTGCAAAGGCCAAGTGTAAGGGAAATAAGTAACAGCCTTTGGCTCACTTCTTGTTTCTAAATGCAAATGTCTCCAGGTTCAATTGCAGCAGACAGAATTTGCTCTTTCATGAGAATAGTGCTGGTTTCCAAGTTTCTGATATCAGAGAGTAGTGGTAACCATTTCTGGAATTCCTCAACACAAAATTCTGCTCTTTATTAGCTAGAATTGGTCTTTGAAGCTAAAAGAGTTGCTACTTTTACCTGTGCTTTAAAATGCAATTCTTTCTCCTTTGCCCCGTTTATACTGCTCCCTGTTTATAACGTGAGATACTTCCCATCCATACTCTGCATCTTTGGCAAGCCCCTGATCTTTGCAGATCTCCCTGCCTGTTTATATTTGTTCCTCTGCTAAAGAAACTGGCATTATCCTAATCGCAGGGAGTTTCCAGTCCGTATCCCCTCCCAGGTGATCCACTCATCCTTGAAATATTTGCTCTTCCTGTTTCTATAAAATCTTGCTCTAGACATGTACTGTCACTCATGACAGGGCTCATCAGAGGTTGGTGCCTTGAATGAACCCCAGAACGTGATTCAGTATTGTTATTAGTGTCATCAAGAAATACTGGCAGCAGCTTGATGTCTCAAAAACCATCACAAGCACTCATGTAATAAAAAAAAAAAAAATCAAAGATAGCCCTTGGTTCTGCCAAATAGTATTTCTTAATTTGTTTTTTTTTTACTAGGATATGTTTGTGATACTGAATAATTTCATTGATTTGGGGAAACTGGTATATATACAGATCTCATATTAATCATTTTTGATTCCCATTTGCCTCTCCGCTCTCCTGTCTCCTCCAAACCTAGAGCCCTATCTGCATTACTTTTCTCTCATTGCTGAAACGAAGTACCCAGCATTCAAAGTTAGAGGAACAAAGATTTACTTAGCTCATAGTTGTGGAGGTTTCCATAATCAGCAAGGCAGGTTGGGCATGGCAAAGGGGCCACAGTTGCTGGAAGTGGAAGACAGCAAAAACAATGAGAGCAACAGAGAAGGGAAAGCCTGTTATCCTCCCTTATAATGTATGCAGGCCACCTGTCCTAGGGTGGGTATACCACTCACTCCCCCAGTGCCAGAAGTAGACAATCAGTCAATAACAAACTCTAGATTCAGCTACCTCCAAAAAGCGTGTCCTATATGACCATATGAGGCTTTGAGAGGAACACCCAGACCCCAACCATAACAATACCCCTCCATCTGCACAAAGTCAACCCATCATCCATTTTTTATTTTGTTCTTTAAATGCTTTACATTTTAGGCTATACATATAACAGACAACATGGGATATTTAACATGCTGTGTATGACTTATTTCACTTAGCATCCCCTGTTTTCTAAAAATGGCACAATTTTATCCTTCTTTATGGGTGAGTAGCATTCAGTGGTGTATAATTCCTTTATCCATCCATTTGTTCATTGATAAATAAGTGACTGTCAAGATTAAGCTATTATGACTTATGCTTCTATAAACACAGGTATAAATATATCCTCTGTAGTATTAAGTCTTTACACTTTTTGGAAGGTATCCTAAAGAGATATAGGTAAGTTGAACACAATTTCTACTGTTAGTTTTTTGAGAATACTAATTTCCATAGTGGCTGTACTAGTTTACACTCCCACCAGAAACAGAACAATATTCCTTTTCCTACAATCCTGCCAGCATTTGTTGGTTGAGTCATTGATGAAAACTATTCCTCTGGAGCAAAAAGGAATCTTGGTGTTGTTTTGACTTCTGTTTCTCTAATGATCAAAGCTGCTGTACAGTTTTTCATATCCTTACTGGCCCTTAGTTCTTCTTTTGAGAAGTCTCCAATCATTTCAATCATGTGGTTTTTGTTTGGTTTGGTTTCTTTTTCTTTTTTTTTTTTTTTTTGGTACTGGGAATTGAACTCATGACCTTGTGCTTGCCAGGCAGGCACTTACTCTGCTGAGCCAAATTCCGGGTCCTCAATTGTGTGTGTGTCTATAGTTGAATCTTTTATTGGAGAGGGTCTACTTGTTTATATTTCTGCATTCTTAATTCTGTTCTATTGATTTGCATATCTGTTTTTTTGCTCTACTCTGTGACTTTTATCATTGTAGCTGTGTCATATAATTTGCAATCTTGGATTGTGATGGCTCCAGGGAATATGGAATAAAATCTTACTGTACTGGAGAACAGGCTACCTGACTGGGGTCCCATGGTCTTGAGCTTGGTGTGACCTGGCTTTAGGAACAGAGAAGTATGTGGAAGGCTGTGCAAGGAAGGCTCCTGACTGTAGCACTCATAACACAAGATAAAATCTGCTGAGGACAACGTAAAGAACACAGGCATCCAGACATAGGGAAGAACTTGTTCTCCATTAGCTTTTCCCTGTCTACCACACTGCCTGTCCCAGGAAAAGTACACCACCCTTTCTCTTGTGCTTTCACTTGCGAATACAAGTGGGCTGACCACTGGGATGGGTGTGCCTGTCCACTAGAGAAAGGTTCCTCCCAGTCCCCTTGTACCTTGACTGTTGTCTTTTGTCTTTCTTTATACCCCACCACTGCCCTCTCAGGTATTCAGGATTCTGATCGGAGCCTAGCAAATAGATCCTTTAGGATATGTACTGTAAAACCTATAAAGTGAATATAAAAAAATAAATCCTTAAATAACATGCATTGGAAACTTACTGGATGCCAGAGCCTATGAAAGACATGGAAATCACAAGGAAAATGTACATACACCCACAAATTCACAAATAATCCTTGGTGTTTGGTGAAGGCCGATCCAGGGCAGAAACACATATC